>JARWKJ010000021.1:360535-363035 GCA_029959095.1 Rhinichthys osculus | reverse complement strand
GTGAGGTGATTGGTCTGATTGCTGTGAGATGATTGGTCAGATTGCTGTGAGGGGATTGGTCAGATTGCTGTGAGGTGATTGGTCAGATCGCTGTGAGGGGATTGGTCAGATTGCTGTGAGATGATTGGTCAGATTGCTGTGAGGGGATTGGTCAGATCGCTGTGAGGTGATTGGACAGATTGCTGTGAGGTGATTGGTCAGATCGCTGTGAGGGGATTGGTCAGATTGGTCAGATTGCTGTGAGATGATTGGTCAGATTGCTGTGAGGGGATTGGTCAGATTGCTGTGAGATGATTGGTCAGATTGCTGTGAGGGGATTGGTCAGATTGCTGTGAGATGATTGGTCAGATTGCTGTGAGGGGATTGGTCAGATCGCTGTGAGGTGATTGGACAGATTGCTGTGAGGTGATTGGTCAGATCGCTGTGAGGGGATTGGTCAGATTGGTCAGATTGCTGTGAGATGATTGGTCAGATTGCTGTGAGATGATTGGTCAGATTGCTGTGAGGTGATTGGTCTGATTGCTGTGAGATGATTGGTCAGATTGCTGTGAGGGGATTGGTCAGATCGCTGTGAGGTGATTGGACAGATTGCTGTGAGGTGATTGGTCAGATCGCTGTGAGGGGATTGGTCAGATTGGTCAGATTGCTGTGAGATGATTGGTCAGATTGCTGTGAGATGATTGGTCAGATCGCTGTGAGATGATTGGTCAGATTGCTGTGAGGTGATTGGTCTGATTGCTGTGAGATGATTGGTCAGATTGCTGTGAGGGGATTGGTCAGATCGCTGTGAGGTGATTGGTCAGATTGCTGTGAGGTGATTGGTCAGATTGCTGTGAGATGATTGGTCAGATCGCTGTGAGGGGATTGGTCAGATTGGTCAGATCGCTGTGAGGGGATTGGTCAGATCGCTGTGAGGTGATTGGTCAGATTGCTGTGAGGGGATTGGTCAGATTGGTCAGATTGCTGTGAGATGATTGGTCAGATTGCTGTGAGATGATTGGTCAGATCGCTGTGAGATGATTGGTCAGATTGCTGTGAGGTGATTGGACAGATCGCTGTGAGGTGATTGGTCAGATCGCTGTGAGGTGATTGGTCAGATCGCTGTGAGGTGATTGGTCAGATCGCTGTGAGGTGATTGGTCAGATCGCTGTGAGGTGATTGGTCAGATTGGTCAGATCGCTGTGAGGGGATTGGTCAGATTGCTGTGAGGTGATTGGTCAGATTGGTCAGATCGCTGTGAGGGGATTGGTCAGATTGCTGTGAGATGATTGGTCAGATCGCTGTGAGGGGATTGGTCAGATTGCTGTGAGGTGATTGGACAGATCGCTGTGAGGTGATTGGTCAGATTGCTGTGAGGGGATTGGTCAGATCGCTGTGAGGGGATTGGTCAGATCGCTGTGAGGTGATTGGTCAGATCGCTGTGAGGTGATTGGTCAGATCGCTGTGAGGTGATTGGTCAGATTGGTCAGATCGCTGTGAGGTGATTGGTCAGATCGCTGTGAGGGGATTGGTCAGATTGCTGTGAGGTGATTGGTCAGATTGCTGTGAGGTGATTGGTCAGATCGCTGTGAGGTGATTGGTCAGATCGCTGTGAGGTGATTGGTCAGATTGGTCAGATCGCTGTGAGGGGATTGGTCAGATTGCTGTGAGGTGATTGGTCAGATTGGTCAGATCGCTGTGAGGGGATTGGTCAGATTGCTGTGAGATGATTGGTCAGATCGCTGTGAGGGGATTGGTCAGATTGCTGTGAGGTGATTGGACAGATCGCTGTGAGGTGATTGGTCAGATTGCTGTGAGGGGATTGGTCAGATCGCTGTGAGGGGATTGGTCAGATCGCTGTGAGGTGATTGGTCAGATCGCTGTGAGGTGATTGGTCAGATCGCTGTGAGGTGATTGGTCAGATCGCTGTGAGGTGATTGGTCAGATCGCTGTGAGGTGATTGGTCAGATTGGTCAGATCGCTGTGAGGGGATTGGTCAGATTGCTGTGAGGTGATTGGTCAGATAGGTCAGATCGCTGTGAGGTGATTGGTCAGATTGCTGTGAGATGATTGGTCAGATCGCTGTGAGGGGATTGGTCAGATTGCTGTGAGGTGATTGGACAGATCGCTGTGAGGTGATTGGTCAGATTGCTGTGAGGGGATTGGTCAGATCGCTGTGAGGGGATTGGTCAGATCGCTGTGAGGTGATTGGTCAGATCGCTGTGAGGTGATTGGTCAGATTGGTCAGATCGCTGTGAGGTGATTGGTCAGATCGCTGTGAGGGGATTGGTCAGATTGCTGTGAGGTGATTGGTCAGATTGGTCAGATCGCTGTGAGGGGATTGGTCAGATTGCTGTGAGGTGATTGGTCAGATTGCTGTGAGGTGATTGGTCAGATCGCTGTGAGGGGATTGGTCAGATCGCTGTGAGGTGATTGGTCAGATCGCTGTGAGGGGATTGGTCAGATTGCTGTGAGATGATTGGACAGATTGCTGTGAGGGGATTGGTCAGATCGCTGTGAG
>JARWKJ010000021.1:348035-355535 GCA_029959095.1 Rhinichthys osculus | reverse complement strand
TCTTAAATCAAGATGCATTTACTAAAATAGTAAAATGAGATAAGATATTATGTCCTGTTTGCTGGGGAAATAAATAAAAAAATTAAGTGAGTTGATGCTTTAAAAAAAAGCTAAATTATCTTCCAATGAGGTAAAAAAATAATAATGTTGTTTCTCTTTGAATTAAGATTATTTTTCTAACCCCATTGGTAAATAACTTTGCTTTTTTTTTAAAGCATCAACTCACTTAATTTTTTTTTTATTTCCCCAGCAAACAGGACATAATATCTTATCTCATTTTACAATTTTAGTAAATGCATAGAAAGAAATGTTTGATATTTGGACTGAAAACAAGACAAAAATACTAAGTAAGAAAAGCATTTTTTGCAGTGCTGAAACACAGACTGGCGGGATAACCCCAAGCTGGACCACACACACACACACACACACACACAACAAGGCTTCTGTTCAGGACTCTAACACTCGTTAGTTTGACGGGTTTGTCTGGTTCCCTCATGGCTCAGGGATCTCCACTCCTCCTGAGTCTGAGATCTTCTGCTCCAGTTTAGTGACCCGCTTCTTCAGCTTGCCCTGAGCCGCCTCGTGTTGGGCCAGCAGGCGTGCGAAGCGGGTCTGCAGCTCGTCCAGAACACCGCTGATCTTCAGCACCTTCTCCTCCATGTCCTTCGGGTCCGGGCCCTGCTTGGCCAGCTCCAGATCCAGGAGATTATCCTGTGGAGAAACAGCAGAGCATTCACAGTTACATCAGGATGGGGAAATCTGTTTTTCTCACTCTCTCACACACACACACACACACGCACGCACACACACACACTCACACACACTCACACACACACACACACACACACACGCACACACACACACACTCACACACACACACACACACACACACACACACACACACACACACACACACACACCCACGCACGCACACACCCACGCACGCACACACACACACACACACACACACACACACACACACACACACACACACACACACACACACACACACACACACTCTCTCTCTCTCTCTCTCTCTCTCTCTCTCTCTCTCTCTCTCTGTGAAATTACTGAAAGAGATGCTTCCAGAGGTCATAGATCCTCTTCTTAATATCATTAATTCGTCTTTGTCTCTAGGATACGTACCAAAAACTTTTAAGCTGGCTATGATTAAACCACTTATTAAAAAACCACAACTTGATCGTCCAGAATTGGTCAATTACAGGCCGATCTCGAATCTGCCTTTTCTGTCAAAGATATTAGAAAAGGCAGTATCCTCACAACTGTGTTCCTTTCTAGAAAGAAATGATATCTGAGAGGATTTTCAGTCCGGATTCAGACCGTACCATAGCACTGAGACCGCTCTCATCAGAGTCACACATGATCTGCTCTTATCATCCGATCGTGGTTGTATCTCTCTATTAGTGTTACTCGATCTTAGTGCTGCATTTGATACTATTATTGACCACAACATTCTTTTAAATAGACTCAGAAACTATGTTGGCATTAGTGGAATTGCATTAGCATGGTTTAAATCACACTTATCTGACCGTTATCAGTTTGTAGCAGTAAATGAAGAGATGTCTTATCGATCACAAGTTCAGTATGGCGTACCACAAGGCTCAGTACTAGGACCGCTGCTGTTCACTCTGTACATGCTACACACACACACACACACACACACACACTCTGTACATGCTACACACACACACTCACACACACACACACACACACACACTCTGTACATGCTACCCTTAGGAGATATCATTAGGAAACATGGCATTAGTTTTCACTGTTATGCCGATGATACTCAGCTGTATATTTTTTCAAAACCTATCGAAATTTACCAATCCACAAAATTAACGGAATGCATAGCCGATATAAAAAATTGGATGACTAGTAATTTCCTACTACTAAATACTGAAAAAAACAGAGATTCTAATTACTGGACAAAAAACCTCCACACGTAATAACCCAGAATACTGTCTAACACTTGATGGCTCTGTCAAGTCCTCGTCCTCAGTTAGGAACCTGTGTGTGTGTGTGTGTGTGTGTGTGCTCTTTGATAGCAATCTTTCATTTGAAAGTCACGTGTCTAGTATCTGTAAAACCGCATTCTTCCATCTAAAAAATATATCTAAATTGCGCCATATGCTCTCAATGACAGATGCAGGACAGTTAGTTCATGCGTTCATGAGCTCAAGGCTAGATTACTGTAATGCTCTACTGGGTGGTTGCCCTGCACGCTTAATAAACAAACTCCAGCTGGTTCAAAACGCAGCCGCTCAAGTTCTTACCAGAACCAGGAAGTATGACCATATTAGCCCGGTTCTGTCAACACTGCATTGGCTCCCTATTAAACATCGTATACATTTTAAAATATTGCTGATAACTTACAAAGCACTAAATGGTTTATCTCCCAGTACTTGAGCGAGCTCTTAACGCATTATAGTCCTTCACGTCTATTGCGATCTCTAAACTCCGGCCAGTTGATAATACCTAGAATATCTAAATCGACTGCAGGCGGGAGATCCTTTTCCTATTTAGCACCAAAACTCTGGAACAGTCTTCCTACCATTGTCCGGGAAGCAGACACACTCTGTCAGTTCAAATCTAGACTTAAAACACATCTCTTTGACTTGGCATACACATAACACACTATACATTCCTATTATTCAAATCAGTTAAATCATTATTAGGCTGCATAGATCAGGTCAGCCGGAACCGGGAACACTTCCTATAACACCTGATGTACTCGCTACATCATAAGAAGAATGGCATCTACGCTAATGTTAGTCTTTCTGCTTATTCCGAGGTTAACTGTAATCAGCCAGATCCGGGCCGTATCCAGATCAGATGGAGGACCTGCGCCTGGACACGTCCACAACGCATCCCTGACTGTGCCATCTACACTCACCCCTGTGAAGGCCTCATCGACATGACAGCCATCGGCACTGATCCTCAACAAACTCGTCTCCATACCGGCGTGACTCCGATCTACAACCAGAGGGAGCTGGATAATATTCTGATTGTTCCAAACCAATCTGACTTCTGACCTGTAATGCTGCCTGAATCATAATCATTCACTGTTCGTTCATTGGCCAGAGGAGAACTGAGCGACTGAGCCTGGGTTCTCACAAAGGTTTATCTCTCCATTCTGTCAGAACAGTAGAGCACAGTAAAGTACAGTAGAGGTAGAGAACAGTAGAGGTAGAGTACAGCAGAGTACAGTAGAGGTAGAGAACAGCAGAGTACAGTAGAGGTAGAGAACAGCAGAGTACAGTAGAGGTAGAGAACAGTAGAGGTAGAGTACAGCAGAGTACAGTAGAGGTAGAGAACAGTAAAGTACAGTAGAGGTAGAGAACAGTAGAGGTAGAGAACAGCAGAGTACAGTAGAGGTAGAGTACAGCAGAGTACAGTAGAGGTAGAGCACAGTAGAGTACAGTAGAGGTAGAGAACAGTAGAGTACAGTAGAGTACAGTAGAGTACAGTAGAGGTAGATAACAGTAGAGTATAGCAGAGTACAGTAGAGGTAGATAACAGTAGAGTACAGTAGAGGTAGAGTACAGTAGAGGTAGAGGTAGAGTACAGTAGAGGTGGAGAACAGTAGAGGTAGAGTACAGTAGAGTACAGTAGAGGTGGAGAACAGTAGAGTACAGTAGAGGTAGACTACAGTAGAGGTAGAGTACAGTAGAGTACAGTAGAGGTAGAGTACAGTAGATGTAAAGTACAGTAGAGGTAGAGTACAGTAGAGTACAGTAGAGGTAGAGTACAGTAGATGTAAAGTACAGTAGAGGTAGAGTACAGTAGAGGTAGAGTACAGTAGATGTAAAGTACAGTAGAGGTAGAGTACAGTAGAGGTAGAGTACAGTAGAGTACAGTAGAGGTAGAGTACAGTAGAGGTAGAGGTAGAGTACAGCAGAGTACAGTAGAGGTGGAGAACAGTAGAGGTAGAGGTAGAGTACAGTAGAGTACAGTAGAGGTGGAGAACAGTAGAGTACAGTAGAGGTAGACTACAGTAGAGGTAGAGTACAGTAGAGTACAGTAGAGGTAGAGTACAGTAGATGTAAAGTACAGTAGAGGTAGAGTACAGTAGAGTACAGTAGAGGTAGAGTACAGTAGATGTAAAGTACAGTAGAGGTAGAGTACAGTAGAGTACAGTAGAGGTAGAGTACAGTAGAGGTAGAGAACAGTAGAGTACAGTAGAGGTAGAGTGAAGTAGATGTAAAGTACAGTAGAGGTAGAGTACAGTAGAGTACAGTAGAGGTAGAGTACAGTAGAGATAGAGTACAGTAGAGTACCGTAGAGGTAGAGTACAGTAGAGTACAGTAGAGGTAGAGTACAGCAGAGTACAGTAGAGGTAGAGTACAGTAGAGGTAGAGTACAGTAGAGGTGGAGTACAGTAGAGTACAGTAGAGGCAGAGTACAGTAGAGGTGGAGTACAGTAGAGGTAGAGTACAGTAGAGTACAGTAGAGGTAGAGTACAGTAGAGGTACAGTACAGTAGAGGTAGAGTACAGTAGAGGTAGAGTACAGTAGAGTACAGTAGAGGTAGAGTACAGTAGAGTACAGTAGAGGTAGAGTACAGTAGAGTACAGTAGAGGTAGAGTACAGTAGAGGTAGAGTACAGTAGAGTACAGTAGAGGCAGAGTACAGTAGAGGTAGAGTACAGTAGAGTACAGTAGAGGTAGAGTACAGTAGAGTACAGTAGAGGTAGAGTACAGTAGAGTACAGCAGAGGTAGAGTACAGTAGAGGTAGAGGTAGAGTACAGTAGAGTGCAGTAGAGGTTGAGTACAGTAGAGATAGAGTAGAGTACAGTAGAGGCAGAGTATAGTAGAGGTAGAGAACAGTAGAGTACAGTAGAGGTAGAGTACAGTAGAGGTGGAGTACAGTAGAGGTAGAGTAAAGTAGAGTACAGTAGAGGTAGAGTACAGTAGAGGTGGAGTACAGTAGAGGTAGAGTACAGTAGAGTACAGTAGAGGTAGAGAACAGTAGAGTACAGTAGAGGTAGAGTACAGTAGAGTACTGTAGAGTACAGTAGAGGTAGAGTGCAGTAGAGGTAGAGTACAGTAGAGTACAGTAGAGGTAGAGAACAGTAGAGTACAGTAGAGGTAGAGTACAGTAGAGTACAGTAGAGTACAGTAGAGGTAGAGTACAGTAGAGGTAGAGAACAGTAGATGTAGAGCACAGTAGAGTACAGTAGAGGTAGAGTACAGTAGAGGTAGAGTACAGTAGAGGTAGAGTACAGTAGAGTACAATAGAGGTAGAGAACAGTAGAGGTAGAGAACAGTAGATGTAGAGCACAGTAGAGTACAGTAGAGGTAGAGTACAGTAGAGGTAGAGTACAGTAGAGTACAGTAGAGGTAGAGTACAGTAGAGGTAGAGTACAGTAGAGAACAGTAGAGTACAGTAGAGGTAGAGTACAGTAGAGTACAGTAGAGGTAGAGTACAGTAGAGGTAGAGAACAGTAGATGTAGAGCACAGTAGAGTACAGTAGAGTACAGTAGAGGTAGAGTACAGTAGAGGTAGAGTACAGTAGAGAACAGTAGAGTACAGTAGAGGTAGAGTACAGTAGAGTACAGTAGAGGTAGAGTACAGTAGAGGTAGAGAACAGTAGATGTAGAGCACAGTAGAGTACAGTAGAGATAGAGCACAGTAGAGTACAGTAGAGGGCGCCGCTCAAACAAACCTTTCAGCTGCTGTTATTCTGGATTATAGAACAATAGGATACAGAAGAAGGAAGTTCAAGACTCTTATTTCTAAATCTATTCTAAAGTCATTTTAGCTATTAGTATGGTTGAATTCGATCATTGAAGGTTAGCAGCAAAGACATTGGTTAATAAAGTGAGATTAAATACATAAAGTATAAT
This sequence comes from Rhinichthys osculus, assembly GCA_029959095.1. Lineage (NCBI taxonomy): Eukaryota > Metazoa > Chordata > Actinopteri > Cypriniformes > Leuciscidae > Rhinichthys > Rhinichthys osculus. Next base: position 349,665 of record JARWKJ010000021.1, on the reverse strand, counting down.
TGTGTAATTTAATATAGTTAATTATAAAAGTTTTGCGCAAAATCTGAGATTGCATTTTACTGTTTTTATTCATTTTGAGGGATACTGAATGTTTTCGTGCAAGTGAGAAGAATAAATGCAAGTTCACATTTAGTGTAGAACTAAATTAACCATCATGTTTACACACACACACACACACACACACACGCACACGCACGCACGCACGCGCACGCACACACACACACACACACACACACACACACACACACACCTCCTCACTTTATTTCTCTCAACATGGGGGCAGGAGAGCTGTCAGTCAATAAATGTGGAAATGTAACTAGAGTTACTTATTTGAAAAAGTAGGTTAGATATTTTGTTGTAAATTGAAAAAGTAATCTGTAGGGCTGCCCCCTAATAGTCGACTAACCGTCAGTTGACTAGAAGAGGTTTGGTCGACTAACAGTTTATTAGTCGGTTAGTCGGAGAAAAAAAACTCCACAGTAAGTGATCGACAGATCGTTAACGGCAGGAAATCCAAACATTCGCCTATCATTCATCGACCTCAAATATGGCTTATCACTTAAAACATGTAAGTAGTAGCAACTTTTAGTAGCAAATGTATGCTAACCTAGATAAATGTGTGCTATTATTAGTGTTTGTGTGGAGAGCTCTTACTGCATGACACACACACATCACTGCATTTTACTTAAAATACTCCGTCATTTTTGGTCATGATACAGATAAGAGTAACGGACAGATCGTTAATGGCAAAAAATTCAATTAGATTCTAAGGGCCCACACACTTTTGGATTGATTATATTAATGGAATAGGTACGGTAGGGGGCCCAGCTTTATATTCTTTCATAGGGCCCAACTGCTCTCAAGTCAAGTCACCTTCATTTATATAGCGCTTATAACAATATAGATTGTTTCACAGCAGCTTTACAGTGATAACAGGAGATTACAGTAACAGAGATTGTTTAGGCTTTACAGCAGCTCTAGAATAAAGTTATTGTCCAGCTAAGGTTAGTTTTGATTGATTCACTTCCGTTGCAAAGATCATTAGTGATTAACTTAGGTTAAAACACGACACCGTTCTAACTGAAAACCCTTAAAGTGAAGCGCCTCGTACCTTCATCAGGATTTGCCGACCCTTCTCCTCCAGCATGGCCTTGGCGTCGGGATATTCGGTGAGCGCCTCCATCAGGTCGTCTTTGGACAGGCAGAAGAGGTCTGAGTAGCCAATGCTGCGTATGTTAGCGGTTCTGCGGTTCCCTGCGCGACTGCCCTTGATGTTGAGGATGCTAATCTCCCCGAAGTAGCTTCCGTCGCTGAGAACCACAAACTGCTTGATTCCATCGTCCGCCACCACTGCAAGTTTCCCTTCTTTAATGATGTACATCTCGCGTCCGATGTCGCCCTTCTTGCAGATGTAGTCTCCGGGACTGTAGACCTGCGGCTGGAGCTTCAGCACCAGCTCCACCAGGAGCCCGGCCTCGCAGTCCGCGAAGATGCGCACCTTCTTCAGTGTGTCCAGGTGCACGTTGATCGCGATCTCCGCCCGCAGCTTGTCCGGCAGGTACTTCAGGACTTCTCTCTCATCCACCGCCTTCTTGTTGGTCCACAAGAAATCGAACCATTTAATGACCCG
>JARWKJ010000021.1:328035-340535 GCA_029959095.1 Rhinichthys osculus | reverse complement strand
CATGGTTTATCCCATCACTGTTATCATCTAGCTACTGGAGTGCCTCAGGGCTCAGTGCTGGGACCGCTTCTCTTCTACATCTACATGTCATCACTAGGATCTGTCACTCAGAAACATGGTTTCTCCCATCACTGTTATCATCTAGCTCAACATGACATCATGAGTTTGCGTAAACATACACACCACTTTCAATTCAAGTGGCGTGTTATCTATACACATTTTGAGCTATCTGCGTGTATGTCCACGCCGAAATCTTTTGCGTGTATGTCTACGCCATTAAATGTCCGAGTGATTCCGCGTATATGTGTACGCCGTTAAATGTCCGAGCGAAACGAAGCAAAATCTATATCTACATCTGTGGAGCGATATTTCTTTTCCTAGGATGGTAGGAGAAGACTCATAAATGGTATTAACCCCAGTGACGGGTAGGTTTAGGGACGGGGTTGGGGTAGGTCATATATTTATATATACATAATACAGTAATATAACGTTAAGTCAAAGGCGTTGATAAACACGCTGAAAAGCGATTATGCGTGTTGATAGCACGCCAAAAATGGAAATACGAATTGGCGTGTCATACATATGCCATTTCATGAGATCAGTCTGTCTAGCTACTGGAGTGCCTCAGGGCTCAGTGCTGGGACCGCTTCTCTTCTCCATCTACATGTCATCACTAGGATCTGTCACTCAGAAACATGGTTTATCCCATCACTGTTATCATCTAGCTACTGGAGTGCCTCAGGGCTCAGTGCTGGGACCGCTCTCTTCTCCATCTACATGTCATCACTAGGATCTGTCACTCAGAAACATGGTTTATCCCATCACTGCTATCATCTAGCTACTGGAGTGCCTCAGGGCACAGTGCTGGGGCCGCTTCTCTTCTCCATCTACATGTCATCACTAGGATCTGTCATTCAGAAACATGGTTTCTCCCATCACTGTTATCATCTAGCTACTGGAGTGCCTCAGGGCTCAGTGCTGGGACCGCTTCTCTTCTCCATCTACATGTCATCACTAGGATCTGTCACTCAGAAACATGGTTTCTCCCATCACTGTTTTCATCTAGCTACTGGAGTGCCTCAGGGCTCAGTGCTGGGACCGCTTCTCTTCTCCATCTACATGTCATCACTAGGATCTGTCACTCAGAAACATGGTTTCTCCCATCACTTTTATCATCTAGCTACTGGAGTGCCTCAGGGCTCAGTGCTGGGACCGCTTCTCTTCTCCATCTACATGTCATCACTAGGATCTGTCATTCAGAAACATGGTTTCTCCCATCACTGTTTTCATCTAGCTACTGGAGTGCCTCAGGGCTCAGTGCTGGGACTGCTTCTCTTCTCCATCTACATGTCATCACTAGGATCTGTCACTCAGAAACACGGTTTCTCCCATCACTGTTATCATCTAGCTACTGGAGTGCCTCAGGGCTCAGTGCTGGGACCGCTTCTCTTCTCCATCTACATGTCATCACTAGGATCTGTCACTCAGAAACATGGTTTCTCCCATCACTTTTATCATCTAGCTACTGGAGTGCCTCAGGGCTCAGTGCTGGGACCACTTCTCTTCTCCATCTACATGTCATCACTGGGATCTGTCATTCAGAAACATGGTTTATCCCATCACTGTTATCATCTAGCTACTGGAGTGCCTCAGGGCTCAGTGGTGGGACCGCTTCTCTTCTCCATCTACATGTCATCACTAGTGTCTGTCACTCAGAAACATGGTTTCTCCCATCACTGTTATCATCTAGCTACTGGAGTGCCTCAGGGCTCAGTGCTGGGACCACTTCTCTTCTCCATCTACATGTCATCACTAGGATCTGTCATTCAGAAACATGGTTTATCCCATCACTGTTATCATCTAGCTACTGGAGTGCCTCAGGGCTCAGTGCTGGGACCGCTTCTCTTCTCCATCTACATGTCATCACTAGGATCTGTCACTCAGAAACATGGTTTCTCCCATCACTGTTATCATCTAGCTACTAGAGTGCCTCAGTGCTCAGTGCTGGGACCGCTTCTCTTCTACATCTACATGTCATCACTAGGATCTGTCACTCAGAAACATGGTTTCTCCCATCACTGTTATCATCTAGCTACTGGAGTGCCTCAGGGCTCAGTGCTGGGACCGCTTCTCTTCTCCATCTACATGTCATCACTGGGATCTGTCATTCAGAAACATGGTTTATCCCATCACTGTTATCATCTAGCTACTGGAGTGCCTCAGGGCTCAGTGGTGGGACCGCTTCTCTTCTCCATCTACATGTCATCACTAGTGTCTGTCACTCAGAAACATGGTTTCTCCCATCACTGTTATCATCTAGCTACTGGAGTGCCTCAGGGCTCAGTCCTGGGACCACTTCTCTTCTCCATCTACATGTCATCACTAGGATCTGTCATTCAGAAACATGGTTTCTCCCATCACTGTTATCATCTAGCTACTGGAGTGCCTCAGGGCTCAGTGCTGGGACCGCTTCTCTTCTCCATCTACATGTCATCACTAGGATCTGTCACTCAGAAACATGGTTTCTCCCATCACTGTTATCATCTAGCTACTAGAGTGCCTCAGTGCTCAGTGCTGGGACCGCTTCTCTTCTACATCTACATGTCATCACTAGGATCTGTCACTCAGAAACATGGTTTCTCCCATCACTGTTATCATCTAGCTACTGGAGTGCCTCAGGGCTCAGTGCTGGGACCACTTCTCTTCTCCATCTACATGTCATCACTAGGATCTGTCACTCAGAAACACGGTTTCTCCCATCACTGTTATCATCTAGCTACTGGAGTGCCTCAGGGCTCAGTGCTGGGACTGCTTCTCTTCTCCATCTACATGTCATCACTAGGATCTGTCACTCAGAAACACGGTTTCTCCCATCACTGTTATCATCTAGCTACTGGAGTGCCTCAGGGCTCAGTGCTGGGACCGCTTCTCTTCTCCATCTACATGTCATCACTAGGATCTGTCACTCAGAAACATGGTTTCTCCCATCACTGTTATCATCTAGCTACTAGAGTGCCTCAGTGCTCAGTGCTGGGACCGCTTCTCTTCTACATCTACATGTCATCACTAGGATCTGTCACTCAGAAACATGGTTTCTCCCATCACTGTTATCATCTAGCTACTGGAGTGCCTCAGGGCTCAGTGCTGGGACTGCTTCTCTTCTCCATCTACATGTCATCACTGGGATCTGTCATTCAGAAACATGGTTTATCCCATCACTGTTATCATCTAGCTACTGGAGTGCCTCAGGGCTCAGTGGTGGGACCGCTTCTCTTCTCCATCTACATGTCATTACTAGTGTCTGTCACTCAGAAACATGGTTTCTCCCATCACTGTTATCATCTAGCTACTTGAGTGCCTCAGGGCTCAGTGCTGGGACCACTTCTCTTCTCCATCTACATGTCATCACTAGGATCTGTCATTCAGAAACATGGTTTCTCCCATCACTGTTATCATCTAGCTACTGGAGTGCCTCAGGGCTCAGTGCTGGGACCGCTTCTCTTCTCCATCTACATGTCATCACTAGGATCTGTCACTCAGAAACATGGTTTCTCCCATCACTGTTATCATCTAGCTACTAGAGTGCCTCAGTGCTCAGTGCTGGGACCGCTTCTCTTCTACATCTACATGTCATCACTAGGATCTGTCACTCAGAAACATGGTTTCTCCCATCACTGTTATCATCTAGCTACTGGAGTGCCTCAGGGCTCAGTGCTGGGACTGCTTCTCTTCTCCATCTACATGTCATCACTAGGATCTGTCACTCAGAAACATGGTTTCTCCCATCACTGTTATCATCTAGCTACTAGAGTGCCTCAGTGCTCAGTGCTGGGACCGCTTCTCTTCTACATCTACATGTCATCACTAGGATCTGTCACTCAGAAACATGGTTTCTCCCATCACTGTTATCATCTAGCTACTGGAGTGCCTCAGGGCTCAGTGCTGGGACCGCTTCTCTTCTCCATCTACATGTCATCACTAGTGTCTGTCATTCAGAAACATGGTTTCTCCCATCACTGTTATCATCTAGCTACTGGAGTGCCTCAGGGCTCAGTGCTGGGACCGCTTCTCTTCTCCATCTACATGTCATCACTAGGATCTGTCATTCAGAAACATGGTTTATCCCATCACTGTTATCATCTAGCTACTAGAGTGCCTCAGGGCTCAGTGCTGGGACCGCTTCTCTTCTCCATCTACATGTCATCACTAGGATCTGTCACTCAGAAACATGGTTTATCCCATCACTGTTTTCATCTAGCTACTGGAGTGCCTCAGGGCTCAGTGCTGGGACTGCTTCTCTTCTCCATCTACATGTCATCACTAGGATCTGTCACTCAGAAACATGGTTTCTCCCATCACTGTTTTCATCTAGCTACTGGAGTGCCTCAGGGCTCAGTGCTGGGACTGCTTCTCTTCTCCATCTACATGTCATCACTAGGATCTGTCACTCAGAAACATGGTTTCTCCCATCACTGTTATCATCTAGCTACTGGAGTGCCTCAGGGCTCAGTGCTGGGACCGCTTCTCTTCTCCATCTACATGTCATCACTAGGATCTGTCATTCAGAAACATGGTTTCTCCCATCACTGTTATCATCTAGCTACTGGAGTGCCTCAGGGCTCAGTGCTGGGACTGCTTCTCTTCTCCATCTACATGTCATCACTAGGATCTGTCATTCAGAAACATGGTTTCTCCCATCACTGTTATCATCTAGCTACTGGATTGCCTCAGGGCTCAGTGCTGGGACTGCTTCTCTTCTCCATCTACATGTCATCACTAGGATCTGTCATTCAGAAACATGGTTTCTCCCATCACTGTTATCATCTAGCTACTGGAGTGCCTCAGGGCTCAGTGCTGGGACCGCTTCTCTTCTCCATCTACATGTCATCACTAGGATCTGTCATTCAGAAACATGGTTTATCCCATCACTGTTATCATCTAGCTACTAGAGTGCCTCAGTGCTCAGTGCTGGGACCGCTTCTCTTCTACATCTACATGTCATCACTAGGATCTGTCACTCAGAAACATGGTTTCTCCCATCACTGTTATCATCTAGCTACTGGAGTGCCTCAGGGCTCAGTGCTGGGACCGCTTCTCTTCTCCATCTACATGTCATCACTAGTGTCTGTCATTCAGAAACATGGTTTCTCCCATCACTGTTATCATCTAGCTACTGGAGTGCCTCAGGGCTCAGTGCTGGGACCGCTTCTCTTCTCCATCTACATGTCATCACTAGGATCTGTCATTCAGAAACATGGTTTATCCCATCACTGTTATCATCTAGCTACTAGAGTGCCTCAGGGCTCAGTGCTGGGACCGCTTCTCTTCTCCATCTACATGTCATCACTAGGATCTGTCACTCAGAAACATGGTTTCTCCCATCACTGTTTTCATCTAGCTACTGGAGTGCCTCAGGGCTCAGTGCTGGGACTGCTTCTCTTCTCCATCTACATGTCATCACTAGGATCTGTCACTCAGAAACATGGTTTCTCCCATCACTGTTTTCATCTAGCTACTGGAGTGCCTCAGGGCTCAGTGCTGGGACTGCTTCTCTTCTCCATCTACATGTCATCACTAGGATCTGTCACTCAGAAACATGGTTTCTCCCATCACTGTTATCATCTAGCTACTGGAGTGCCTCAGGGCTCAGTGCTGGGACCGCTTCTCTTCTCCATCTACATGTCATCGCTAGGATCTGTCACTCAGAAACATGGTTTCTCCCATCACTGTTATCATCTAGCTACTGGAGTGCCTCAGGGCTCAGTGCTGGGACCGCTTCTCTTCTCCATCTACATGTCATCACTAGTGTCTGTCATTCACAAAAAACATTGTTTCTCCCATCACTGTTATCATCTAGCTACTAGAGTGCCTCAGTGCTCAGTGCTGGGACCGCTTCTCTTCTACATCTACATGTCATCACTAGGATCTGTCACTCAGAAACATGGTTTCTCCCATCACTGTTATCATCTAGCTACTGGAGTGCCTCAGGGCTCAGTGCTGGGACCGCTTCTCTTCTCCATCTACATGTCATCACTAGGATCTGTCACTCAGAAACATGGTTTCTCCCATCACTGTTTTCATCTAGCTACTGGAGTGCCTCAGGGCTCAGTGCTGGGACCGCTTCTCTTCTCCATCTACATGTCATCACTAGGATCTGTCACTCAGAAACATGGTTTCTCCCATCACTGTTATCATCTAGCTACTGGAGTGCCTCAGGGCTCAGTGCTGGGACCACTTCTCTTCTCCATCTACATGTCATCACTGGGATCTGTCATTCAGAAACATGGTTTATCCCATCACTGTTATCATCTAGCTACTGGAGTGCCTCAGGGCTCAGTGCTGGGACCGCTTCTCTTCTCCATCCTCATGTCATCACTAGTGTCTGTCATTCAGAAACATGGTTTATCCCATCACTGTTATCATCTAGCTACTGGAGTGCCTCAGGGCTCAGTGCTGGGACCACTTCTCTTCTCCATCTACATGTCATCACTAGGATCTGTCATTCAGAAACATGGTTTCTCCCATTACTGTTATCATCTAGCTACTGGAGTGCCTCAGGGCTCAGTGCTGGGACCGCTTCTCTTCTCCATCTACATGTCATCACTAGTGTCTGTCATTCAGAAACATGGTTTCTCCCATTACTGTTATCATCTAGCTACTGGAGTGCCTAAGGGCTCAGTGCTGGGACCGCTTCTCTTCTCCATCTACATGTCATCACTAGTGTCTGTCATTCAGAAACATGGTTTCTCCCATCACTGTTATCATCTAGCTACTGGAGTGCCTCAGGGCTCAGTGCTGGGACCACTTCTCTTCTCCATCTGCATGTCATCACAAGGATCTGTCATTTAGAAACATGGTTTCTCCTATCACTGTTATCATCTAGCTACTGGAGTGCCTCAGGGCTCAGTGCTGGGACCATTTCTCTTCTCCATCTACATGTCATCACAAGGATCTGTCATTTAGAAACATGGTTTCTCCCATCACTGTTATCATCTAGCTACTGGAGTGCCTCAGGGCTCAGTGCTGGGACCGCTTCTCTTCTCCATCTACATGTCATCACTAGTGTCTGTCATTCAGAAACATGGTTTCTCCCATCACTGTTATCATCTAGCTACTGGAGTGCCTCAGGGCTCAGTGCTGGGACCACTTCTCTTCTCCATCTACATGTCATCACAAGGATCTGTCATTTAGAAACATGGTTTCTCCCATCACTGTTATCATCTAGCTACTGGAGTGCCTCAGGGCTCAGTGCTGGGACTGCTTCTCTTCTCCATCTACATGTCATCACTAGGATCTGTCATTCAGAAACATGGTTTCTCCCATCACTGTTATCATCTAGCTACTGGAGTGCCTCAGGGCTCAGTGCTGGGACCGCTTCTCTTCTCCATCTACATGTCATCACTAGTGTCTGTCATTCAGAAACATGGTTTCTCCCATCACTGTTATCATCTAGCTACTGGAGTGCCTCAGGGCTCAGTGCTGGGACCACTTCTCTTCTCCATCTACATGTCATCACTGGGATCTGTCATTCAGAAACATGGTTTATCCCATCACTGTTATCATCTAGCTACTGGAGTGCCTCAGGGCTCAGTGCTGGGACCATTTCTCTTCTCCATCTACATGTCATCACAAGGATCTGTCATTTAGAAACATGGTTTCTCCCATCACTGTTATCATCTAGCTACTGGAGTGCCTCAGGGCTCAGTGCTGGGACCGCTTCTCTTCTCCATCTACATGTCATCACTAGTGTCTGTCATTCAGAAACATGGTTTCTCCCATCACTGTTATCATCTAGCTACTGGAGTGCCTCAGGGCTCAGTGCTGGGACCACTTCTCTTCTCCATCTACATGTCATCACAAGGATCTGTCATTTAGAAACATGGTTTCTCCCATCACTGTTATCATCTAGCTACTGGAGTGCCTCAGGGCTCAGTGCTGGGACTGCTTCTCTTCTCCATCTACATGTCATCACTAGGATCTGTCATTCAGAAACATGGTTTCTCCCATCACTGTTATCATCTAGCTACTGGAGTGCCTCAGGGCTCAGTGCTGGGACCGCTTCTCTTCTCCATCTACATGTCATCACTAGTGTCTGTCATTCAGAAACATGGTTTCTCCCATCACTGTTATCATCTAGCTACTGGAGTGCCTCAGGGCTCAGTGCTGGGACCACTTCTCTTCTCCATCTACATGTCATCACTGGGATCTGTCATTCAGAAACATGGTTTATCCCATCACTGTTATCATCTAGCTACTGGAGTGCCTCAGGGCTCAGTGCTGGGACCGCTTCTCTTCTCCATCTACATGTCATCACTAGTGTCTGTCATTCAGAAACATGGTTTATCCCATCACTGTTATCATCTAGCTACTGGAGTGCCTCAGGGCTCAGTGCTGGGACCGCTTCTCTTCTCCATCTACATGTCATCACTAGTATATGTCACTCAGAAACATGGTTTATCCCATCACTGCTATCATCTAGCTACTGGAGTGCCTCAGGGCTCAGTGCTGGGGCCGCTTCTCTTCTCCATCTACATGTCATCACTAGGATCTGTCATTCAGAAACATGGTTTCTCCCATCACTGTTATCATCTATCTACTGGAGTGCCTCAGGGCTCAGTGCTGGGACCGCTTCTCTTCTCCATCTACATGTCATCACTAGGATCTGTCATTCAGAAACATGGTTTATCCCATCACTGTTATCATCTAGCTACTGGAGTGCCTCAGGGCTCAGTGCTGGGACTGCTTCTCTTCTCCATCTACATGTCATCACTAGGATCTGTCATTCAGAAACATGGTTTCTCCCATCACTGTTATCATCTAGCTACTGGAGTGCCTCAGGGCTCAGTGCTGGGACTGCTTCTCTTCTCCATCTACATGTCATCACTAGGATCTGTCATTCAGAAACATGGTTTCTCCCATCACTGTTATCATCTAGCTACTGGAGTGCCTCAGGGCTCAGTGCTGGGACTGCTTCTCTTCTCCATCTACATGTCATCACTAGGATCTGTCATTCAGAAACATGGTTTCTCCCATCACTGTTATCATCTAGCTACTGGAGTGGCTCAGGGCACAGTGCTAGGACCGCTTCTCTTCTCCATCTACATGTCATCACTAGGATCTGTCATTCAGAAACATGGTTTATCCCATCACTGTTATCATCTAGCTACTGGAGTGCCTCAGGGCTCAGTGCTGGGACCGCTTCTCTTCTCCATCTACATGTCATCACTAGGATCTGTCATTCAGAAACATGGTTTCTCCCATCACTGTTATCATCTAGCTACTGGAGTGCCTCAGGGCTCAGTGCTGGGACCACTTCTCTTCTCCATCTACATGTCATCACTAGGATCTGTCATTCAGAAACATGGTTTATCCCATCACTGTTATCATCTAGCTACTGGAGTGCCTCAGGGCTCAGTGCTGGGACCACTTCTCTTCTCCATCTACATGTCATCACTAGGATCTGTCATTCAGAAACATTGTTTATCCCATCACTGTTATCATCTAGCTACTGGAGTGCCTCAGGGCTCAGTGCTGGGACCGCTTCTCTTCTCCATCTACATGTCATCACTAGGATCTGTCATTCAGAAACATGGTTTATCCCATCACTGTTATCATCTAGCTACAGGAGTGCCTCAGGGCTCAGTGCTGGGACCGCTACTCTTCTCCATCTACATGTCATCACTAGGATCTGTCATTCAGAAACATGGTTTATCCCATCACTGTTATCATCTAGCTACTGGAGTGCCTCAGGGCTCAGTGCTGGGACCGCTTCTCTTCTCCATCTACATGTCATCACTAGGATCTGTCATTCAGAAACATGGTTTATCCCATCACTGTTATCATCTAGCTACTGGAGTGCCTCAGGGCTCAGTGCTGGGACCGCTTCTCTTCTCCATCTACATGTCATCACTAGGATCTGTCACTCAGAAACATGGTTTATCCCATCACTGTTATCATCTAGCTACTGGAGTGCCTCAGGGCACAGTGCTAGGACCGCTTCTCTTCTCCATCTACATGTCATCACTAGGATCTGTAATTCAGAAACATGGTTTCTCCCATCACTGTTATCATCTAGCTACTGGAGTGCCTCAGGGCTCAGTGCTGGGACCGCTTCTCTTCTCCATCTACATGTCATCACTAGGATCTGTCACTCAGAAACATGGTTTATCCCATCACTGTTATCATCTAGCTACTGGAGTGCCTCAGGGCTCAGTGCTGGGACCGCTTCTCTTCTCCATCTACATGTCATCACTAGGATCTGTCACTCAGAAACATGGTTTATCCCATCACTATTATCATCTAGCTACTGGAGTGCCTCAGGGCTCAGTGCTGGGACTGCTTCTCTTCTCCATCTACATGTCATCACTAGGATCTGTCACTCAGAAACATGGTTTATCCCATCACTGTTATCATCTAGCTACTGGAGTGCCTCAGGGCTCAGTGCTGGGACTGCTTCTCTTCTCCATCTACATGTCATCACTAGGATCTGTCATTCAGAAACATGGTTTCTCCCATCACTGTTATCATCTAGCTACTGGAGTGCCTCAGGGCTCAGTGCTGGGACTGCTTCTCTTCTCCATCTACATGTCATCACTAGGATCTGTCATTCAGAAACATGGTTTCTCCCATCACTGTTATCATCTAGCTACTGGATTGCCTCAGGGCTCAGTGCTGGGACTGCTTCTCTTCTCCATCTACATGTCATCACTAGGATCTGTCATTCAGAAACATGGTTTCTCCCATCACTGTTATCATCTAGCTACTGGAGTGCCTCAGGGCTCAGTGCTGGGACTGCTTCTCTTCTCCATCTACATGTCATCACTAGGATCTGTCATTCAGAAACATGGTTTCTCCCATCACTGTTATCATCTAGCTACTGGATTGCCTCAGGGCTCAGTGCTGGGACTGCTTCTCTTCTCCATCTACATGTCATCACTAGGATCTGTCATTCAGAAACATGGTTTCTCCCATCACTGTTATCATCTAGCTACTGGAGTGCCTCAGGGCTCAGTGCTGGGACTGCTTCTCTTCTCCATCTACATGTCATCACTAGGATCTGTCATTCAGAAACATGGTTTATCCCATCACTGTTATCATCTAGCTACTGGAGTGCCTCAGGGCTCAGTGCTGGGACTGCTTATCTTCTCCATCTACATGTCATCACTAGGATCTGTCATTCAGAAACATGGTTTCTCCCATCACTGTTATCATCTAGCTACTGGATTGCCTCAGGGCTCAGTGCTGGGACCGCTTCTCTTCTCCATCTACATGTCATCACTAGGATCTGTCACTCAGAAACATGGTTTATCCCATCACTGTTATCATCTAGCTACTGGAGTGCCTCAGGGCTCAGTGCTGGGACCGCTTCTCTTCTCCATCTACATGTCATCACTAGGATCTGTCACTCAGAAACATGGTTTATCCCATCACTGTTTTCATCTAGCTACTGGAGTGCCTCAGGGCTCAGTGCTGGGACCGCTTCTCTTCTCCATCTACATGTCATCACTAGGATCTGTCACTCAGAAACATGGTTTATCCCATCACTGTTATCATCTAGCTACTGGAGTGCCTCAGGGCTCAGTGCTGGGACTGCTTCTCTTCTCCATCTACATGTCATCACTAGGATCTGTCATTCAGAAACATGGTTTCTCCCATCACTGTTATCATCTAGCTACTGGAGTGCCTCAGGGCTCAGTGCTGGGACCGCTTCTCTTCTCCATCTACATGTCATCACTAGGATCTGTCACTCAGAAACATGGTTTCTCCCATCACTGTTATCATCTAGCTACTGGAGTGCCTCAGGGCTCAGTGCTGGGACCGCTTCTCTTCTCCATCTACATGTCATCACTAGGATCTGTCACTCAGAAACATGGTTTATCCCATCACTGTTATCATCTAGCTACTGGAGTGCCTCAGGGCTCAGTGCTGGGACCGCTTCTCTTCTCCATCTACATGTCATCACTAGGATCTGTCATTCAGAAACATGTTTTTTTTTCTAACCACTGTTATGTTGATGACAAACAACCTCTCATTCCAGCCTGATGATCCGATGGGAGCTGGTTGTGTCTCAGCCTGACAGATATTTCCTGCTGGATGAAGGATTATCACATTCAACTGAACCTTGTGAAAACAGACCTGCTCATGAACTTATCTATGTAAATGTAAGCATTAAAAACCAGTGGAAACAGATACAGTCACTTTACATTAGTATTCCTCTCATGCCATAATCACATTAAAACTAAAATCTTTATTTTTGCATGTAAACGTATACGTGTATGTATTATTTTACAGTTTTTATAGCTATTGTTAATATTTAACAGTTATTAGGGTAACACTTTACAATAAGGTTAATTAGTGAACATTAATGTATTAACTAACATGAACTAACATGAGGAATACATTTGTTACAGTATTTATTCATCCTTGTTAACGTTAGTTAATAAAAAATCCAGCTGTTCATTGTTTGTTCATGTTAGTTCACAGTGCATTAACTAATGTTA
>JARWKJ010000021.1:298035-323035 GCA_029959095.1 Rhinichthys osculus | reverse complement strand
ATTAAAAATACAAAACACCCTTAGTAAAAACAGTGTAATATTACTCCAGTGTAAATCCGCTGTTCTCTATGTGAATATACAGTAAAGTGTAATTTATTCCTGTGATCAAATCTGAGTTTCAGCATCATTACTCCAGTCTTCAGTGTCACATGATCCTCCAGAAATCACTCTAATATGAGGATCTGATGCTCAAGACACATTTATGATTATTATCAGTGTTGAACAGTTAGAAAATAGTTACTCTCTCAGACACTGACACACTCACACACTCTCTCTCTCTCTCTCTCTCACACACACACACACACACACACAGAGAGAGAGAGAGACATGTCCACAGACCACAGATAATCTTTAAAATAACAGCTTGTCTCTTTGTCTGACTGTTGTTCATGTGTCTGAATACTCGAGTAGACACACATACACACACACTCTCTCTCAAATTAAAAAATGTGCTTTATTGTTTCAACGTATTGGCAAAGAATTTCTAACACACACACACACACACAGATAGTTGAGCGTTGAGCAGCAGTGTGTTCAGTGTGTGGTCAGCGTCCTCCTGTGGTCCATCTGTGCCACTGAACACACACACACACACACACACACACACACGATACACGTCATATCTGTGTGTGAGGATTCATTAAAATACTACTGACCATCAGTGAGAAGGAAAGAGTGTGTGTGAGATGAGGAGATATTCAACAGTTACGGTCCATTTCATCCAAAAACACCTTGATTCATGAATAACAGGAAAACACAGAGATGCTGCTCTAAATTCTGAGAAATAAAAAGTCAGAATTGTGAGATAAAAAGACACAATTACCTTTTTATTTTCTATTCTGTGGCAGAAACAAGCTTCTATAATATCTGTAATATACATTAGCAGATGAATTTCACAGAATTTTGTTTATCATATTGAGTTGTACATAACAACACAAAGCAGCAGATTCTGACCTCGGGAAGGCTTGGGCTTTTCCTCTGGTGTTCACAGATGCTGTGACGAGTTCAGCTCGTGTTGGCCGTTCCAAGATGGCGGACGCCTCGACGAATGTGGAATGGTTTTTTGTTTTGAGCAAATATCGCCACGGTGACAGAAGCAGATGTGTTAGTTTTTATCAGGGATGAAACCATAACTTGTGTGAAAACTGCTCAAGTGGAAGGAGTTGATCAAAACAAACGCTTAAAAACGTACAATTTTAGGGTTGCTTTTATTTATTTATTTGATTTAATTGGAAAACTCCTTTTTCTCCGAATCCTGAAGCCTTTTGTCTAATAAACAGTGCTACTGCACAGCCGTAACAGTGCAGAGACTACACGCACGCTATTGGCTGGTCAGTGGGAACTGCACGACCCTATGGCAGAGCGGCGTAACTGCGCGAACCAATCGGAGCACAGCCCGCCAGAATGGGCGGGGCATACGCCTATAAAAGACGTTCGATTTCACCATAGATTCAGGTTTATCGATTGAAGCGGCGAACGCAGAGTTGTGCGCGCCATAGCACGGCCGTCTACGCAATACTCGTTCCCTTATCTCAGGGAACAGAGGTTACGTCAGTAACCGAGTCATTCCCTTTCGAATGGTCAGTCGTATTGCGTAGCTATATGCTATGGGGAACCAATCCAATCACGCTGTGGTATGTTAGGAGTAACGACATGTTCTATGACCCAAGTTGGGACGCTTGAACAAGGGTCAAAGCAAGGGCCTAAGTCTGACGTGACGTCTCGATAGGGCAGAGACCCCATTGATGATGGGTCGGGCTCGTACAGAGGCCGGCTCAATCTTACGGAAAGGATGTGTGCCTGCAGCGCAGAGACTTCCAAGCTATAAAATCTGGCGAAGGTAGACGGCGAAGACCAGCTGGCGCCGCATGGATACTCCACTAGACCATGCCCAGGAGGAGGCCATGCATCTAGTGGAGTGAGCTCTGACGCCTGTGGGGCATTATAGGCCCGTAGAAGCGTATTTTAGGGCGATAGCGTCCACCAGCCATCGGGATAATCTTCGCTTTGTGACCAGAAGCCCTTTGGTGCGGCCGCCAAGGCTTACGAAGACACTGTCTGAACTGGGCGGAGTGCTCCATGTATGTTCTCAGAGACCGGACCGGCAGAGCAGGTGTAATTGTTGCTAGTTGAACCTCAGGAAGAACGGTGCAGATCTCTGGCCTGTTGCCGTCCCGTGTGGGCGTGTGGGCTCCTCAGGTGAGGCCCAGTCGAGACCAAGCTCCTCGACCACTTTGAAAAGGACACGGAGAAGCTCGGCGTCCAGTCCAGCTCTGGAGTCACTGTGTTGTTTAGACGGCAAGGGGCGGGGTCTTCCACTGAGCCCGTCCAATCCTCTGCGTCCGAAGCCGCCGATGACAGTGAGTGATGGTGAGGATCCTCCTCGCTTTACATGAGGGACCGAACGGGAGAACAGCACAGGCCAACTCTCATGTCAGTGTGGAGACAGTGCTGCCGTTCTGTCCTTCGAGGCTCGAGAGGAAAAGGAAACGGGAGCGCGCGAGGGGCGGAGTCGAGCTCTGAGAAGAATGCGCTCCGAGAGCAGCTCGTCTCAGTCAGAGCGGCGTCTGCGACACACTCGCTGTCTGTCCTCGGCATGCAGAAGGGCTCTGCATTTGCCATTTGAATCAACACCGCTGCTCTTTTAGGAAAATACCACCTTAAATCAGCTCGCCGGAGAGCACAGGGAAACAGTGATGTGATGATCTGCCGGCTGCTTGAGTCCGCTGGCTTGCTCTGCTGTTCACGGTGAAGGTGGAGGCTTGTAGTCGAGCAGTTCTGCGAGGTCCGGAGATAAACCTTGAATCATTGGCGAAATCGAGCGTCTTTTAAAGGCGGATGCCCCGCAGTTACGCCGCTCTGCCATAGGGTCGTGCAGTTCCCACTGACCAGCCAATAGGGCTTGGGACCCGCGTTGCATTCTGGGACGTGGCGGCCATGTTGACAGCTTCACGAATGTAAACATACAGCAAGTCGAACGAGGAGAAGCAGCAGAGTTGGGAGTAAATATGTTAAAATCCCTAAAAGGATGCTGAATTTACCTGCATACGTTTAATAGGGAAACCAGGGACCGGTATGTGGACAAAACCGGCACTTTTAACGGTTTGGATTCATTTGAAATTTCCAACAAACAGTGGGAGCACAGTAACTTAATCCGGACAAAGGTAAACTGCACTCCACCTAGCTGCTACTTTAGCAACAGTTATAGTGCTAACAACCATTCACACATGTAACGTACTTTTAACTATATGTTTCAAAATTGTAGTTAGTAGCTGTTTTAAGTAAAACTTAAGATAGTAAGCTAAACGATGCTTAAAGCAAGGGGGTAGCAACAGGACAACAGTACAGAGGCTGACAGGTCCGATTGAAGGGCTAATGTTAATGTTATGAGAATATTAAAATACGGGATATTTTACAGGAAAATACTAAAACGGGAAGACAGCGGGAAAAGAGCTCAAATATGTGAGAAACCCGGAAAAAAACGGGAGGGTTGACAGCTAACGTTACTAACTACACTTTTGAAACACATAGTTAAACGTACATGTGTGAATGATTGTTAGCACTAACAGTTACTAAACTAGCAGCTAGGTGGAGCGCATCTTAACGTTACCTTTGTCCGGATTACTGTGTTCCCACTGTTTGCCAACTCTTTGTTGGAAATTTCATATGGATCCAAACCGTTAAAAGTGCCGGTTTTGTCCACATACCGGTCTCTGGCTTTCCTATTTAACATATTCCGTTAAATTCCACATCCTTTTAGGGATTTTAACATATTTTTTCTTTTCTTTATTCCAACTCTGCTGCTTCTCCTCGTTCGACTTGCTGTATGTTTACATGCGCAAAGCTGTCAAAATGGCCGCCACGCCAGTAATGACGTCACGACGCCCAAGCCCTATAGCGTGCGTGTAGTCTCGGCACTGTTATGGCTGTGCAGTAGCACGGTGTTATTACACAAAAGGCTTCAGGATTCGGAGAAAAGGGAGTTTTCCCCCATAGCGCATAGCTACGCAATACGACTGACCGTTGAAAGGGAACTGAGTCTGGGTTCTCCCAAGGATGTTTTCTCCATAGACCAATTTTCAGCCGACGTCACAGTTACGTCACAGCGCTAGCTGGTGGCAGAACAAAGGGAAAACTGGAGGCGGCAAATACAAACCAGCACAGATTCGGCTACAAAAAAAGGATCTTAAATTATTCTTATTATTATTAAATGTCATCTTGTTGTGTTGTTGGGTGCAAGAATCAATGAAAAAATAATATGCTTTATCTGCAATTTTTTATTTCTAGAAATATTCGCCTCATTAAAATTGCACCGTAATGTCACTCTTTACATTGTCGTCTTCATCGCGCTGGCTCGGCAGAACTGCGGATCGTACACACAAGTCTTGTACATGACCATTCAGCACATAGTTACAGGCATCTAAAGATTTACATGCCCTCCGTTTCTCTATCGGATAGGTGTAGAAGTCCGGCCACTCAACCGGAGGTAGCGTTAATCCTGTCAGATCCTCGAGTGTACGGGTCGGCCAATCTGGTTCCGTCCGATTAAAATTAACTTTTGCAAATAACAATCGTGGTCCTGGACAGTGAGTGACCTTGCACATTAAGATAAAATCGGATTTTCTCCAGTCATTGTTAAAAACAAGCTAACAAAACTTGCAGACTTTACGTTAGTGAAGCGGCCAGAGGGGTCGTTCTGCCACCACCTAAGCTCCGCCCACATAAAAACGTCACAGTGTTTACCAACTGAAATTTGGTCTATTCTGTCCCTGTTGGAGTTTTGGTTCCTGCCACTGTTGCCTTGTTCACCTTGGCTTTTGGATTGCTTAGTTTATTTAGGACATTTAATTTATTTTCAACAATATTATTTATCTCCTGCATTGACAGCATTATATGAGAACTGAACTGAGCTGGACGATGACATCACGGTTTTCTCCAGAGCGGCTATATATATATAAATGAACTAAATTAATAACTTTTTTACAACAGAAATGAAACATCACTGACTGACTTAAGCTGGACTGTGACGCTATTCTCTTCTGGAAACACACTTTGTTGCATTATTTTCCTGTTATCTCTGTAAAGCTGCTCTGAAACACTCTGTGCTGTAAAAAGCGCTATAGAAATAAAGGTGAAAACTATAGAAAATAAAGTTGTTGTTTTTTAAACACAAAGAAATTCAAAGACATTGCTGCAGATTTCAGTAGTTTATTGAAAGTTGAAAACACATTCAAACAAAACCCTGCTGAAGTCCAATCTGAACCCAGAACCGAACGCAGGCGGACCGTGTTGTGAGAGTCGTCCCACATCAGCCATGCAAAGACGCTGAGAAAACAAGAAACACGAGGACCGGATCACTCCGGACACCCGGGATCCAGAGATAAGGCACCACACCTGTTTCATTCACTAGGAAAATAAATAATTGTACACTGAGCACTGATTTATTATGAAGCGCTGATGTTCATCCGGTATAAAAATGTGCAGAAATCAGTTCCATGAGGAGAAAACACCTTCGTGACTCGATAGGAAAAAATCCCATTATTCTTCTTCTTTGCAAAACCGTGAGAATAATTGAAAGTAAAGCGCAGATGAGTGAGTTCAGAGTCGTTGCCGGTCCCAGAGACAGACGCTGAGAAACACAGGAAAGCGAGAGTAAAGAGTGTGTGTGATGTGTGTGTCTCAGCGGCGCGGTGTGTATCGGCTCTCTCCTCGACCCATCGCTCCTCTCCCCGGGCCGCGCCCGTTACCCATGATGCCGCGGGGCCGGCGCCCGTCAGGCGCTCCGCGGATCTCTCGGTCGCGCGCCGCTCGCGTCTTCTTCTCCTCCACGTTCAGACGCACTTCCCCGTGGAACATGACGGGCTGGAGAGAGGAGAAACGAGACACTTATTATCCATGATATAACGGTAACACTTTACAATAAGGTTCATCAGTTAACATTAGGCTTGTTACGATGGTCGTGTTCAGAAGCGACACCGGTTACATCACGTGCCGTGCATAATTTTTTGTTTGTTGTAATAAAATCACTTAGTTCAGTTAGAGAACAGACACTACAGGTAAAAACTGAACGTGTCTGCTTAATATATCGTGAGCTGAGCGAGAGTCGCAGCAACAGGAGTCAGATCTCAATCACGCGAGAGGATGATGATGGAGGAAGATCACCGGCACAGCCCTATTAATAATCCCCGAGTCTGTCCCAGGAAATGAGCTGTACTGACACACACCTTTGCTCCCAGAATCCTCTGCACTGGCTCAGAGTCGTCGAACACCACGAACCCGAAGTTGGGCAGTTTCCCTCCGACGGCTTTGGTGTTGATCCGCATCTCCATCACGTTCCCGAACGCTGGACGAAACAGAGCGGCATGAAACAGCAGCAGACACACACTCGCAGCATCATCATCAGCAAGGTCAAGGGTCAAAGGTCTCACTCATGAAGAACTCCTTCAGTTCAACCTCGTCAATGTCATGAGGAAGATTTCCAACGAACAGCTGATGACTGTCTGGATAACGAAAAGACCTGCGGCCCTCAGAGTCACCGTCAGAGTCACCGCGACCTGCACACACACACAGAAAATTAGTGGTGCAACAGACCACAAAATTAACGGTTCGGATCATTTACGGTTTTTGAACCACGGATCAGATCATTTTTTATGGAGCGAATTATGTGCCAAAACCTCACACACACACAAAACGTGTTTTACTCACACCCAATGATTCACAAACAAACTCAATGTGGTTTGTAAATACAAAACATCACTCACAAACTAATGCATATTGTTCTGCAAATAAAAAACGTACCTATCAAACAAATACAGTATGTTTTACATATACATAGAAACGTATTTCTTCAATGACAAAAATATCATCCAAGTACAAACTAAAATCTTTCAAGTACAAAACAAAATTATACAAGTAGGAAAAACTGTCACGTGATTTTTGACACTATTTTTCCGCGTCCAGGCAGATTTTCTCACAAATGCAGTTGAGCAACTTCCTCTTCTAGAACAGTAGATGGCGCTAAGATAGCGGATCAATGTCGCGCTAGTCTCTGGGGAGAAACACTGAACACTGAACACGCGTGCTTGCCTTTGCCCATGGGAAAATGAGCGGTGAACAGGTGTGTTTCTGTCTTACTTTATCTATAATTTACCTTATTGAGCTTTTGGTAAATGTTAGAAATCCACATTAGCACTTAGTAGCACTCCACTCTAGGATAAGGGAATCTATAAACTGAAAGCTCTGCCATCATGTTGCTTTTTACATTTTTGTAAAAACATTTCATTTACTGAATGAGTCTATTTCTTTCGTTCTCCATAAATTAATGAGAACATTTCATTTAATTGAAAGGGTCCCACTTATTCATTAATTTAGTTGGAATTCAGTCAGCGTAACTGTTAATGTAATAAAATAATGAATGAACAAAACAAACAAACAATTGTTTTTTAACTTCCCTGTGGCGTATTGCCCAAATTATTATTTTGGACAGACAAATGAAACCCTCCTTTCAATTAAATTAAATGTTCTCATTAATTTATGGAGAACGAAAGAAATAGATTCGTTCAGTGTACATAATCACTAATTTAGTAATTTTTCGTTTATCTACATCTGATGAATCAACAGAGAAGACATGTGGAATATAGAAGACGCATTTCCGGTCATTTTGCCATATATTTGTTTGTATATGATCGTTTAGAAGCGCACACAAAACCCAAAGTTTGCTTGTCTAACGTTAGTTGCAATCCGTTTCCGAACGCGCGCGCGCCGCCATGGGAACCGGGGCGACGTCTCTTGCGCGGATCATTGTGCTTTTAGTAGCTGTTTTTACCACCAACGTCCCGCGATTTAGAAACCGCAGACACTGCACTTTACAACAATCACCGATTGTGCTCAGTGCTGATTCTGACGTTAGGTTTGGGTTTAGAGAGAAATGACAGCGCGCTGTGAAGGGAAGATGATGCGCTAGACGAACGCGGCTAGTTTTGAATAATTTTACCTCACATATCTTCTTTTTATAATCCTTGGAAGCCAAAATCGAAAATAAAATTAGATTAACTAACTTACCCAGATCAGATGTATATTTGATTTGCTTTTGAAGCACTCGGCAGATATCATATGAACATCGTCAGATAGCTTCGTGAAATATTTTCTAACATTAGTGTTGAAAACTCAACAGTCCATTGGATGTGCATCAAACTAACATATTCCAACATATTTCGACATTTTAACATGCGTATTTGCGAAAATATACTTAAAATAAAATTGTTCCTTTCCAGCGGTGTCCGCCATCTTAGTTGAAAAATTTGACCGGCTCGCTGAGTTCGCAAGGTATCCTGGGTAATTTCATCTTCCACTTCGTTTTAAGCCTGCATCGGACCGCACTATGTTTTGAGGGTTGATTTTAAGGGGAGAATAGCACTCCCCCTTGCTCTTTGGAGTATTGGGACACCCTACCCCTACACGAGAACGCGCAAAAACAAGGGTTAGGGCAGAAATCTAGGGTAAGGGGAGGTATTGGGACGCAGCCAAACTCTCTCTCTCGAATGTGTAAATTGCAAGACAAAACACGTCCACATGAGCAGTTAATCGGCGAATCGCATGCGTGAGCCGCGGGTCAGCTGACCCGTACGCATCACCTGAGCCGCTGGCCATGCCTCATCGACACGTTTGAGCCACGAACGAATCATCTTCACTCAATCTTGCTTTTGGATGAATGATGATTTTTAGTGTTTGGGCGAGTCAACGAGTCACATGACAGGAAACTCACCCCTAAAACTGATGTACTGTTTCCCACCCTCGGAACTGCTGCCATCTGACAAACAACAACAGCCGCAGTTACATCACAGAAGACACATGAGTGAGTGAGTGTGTGTGTGTGTGTGTGAGTGTGAGTGTGTGTGTGTGAGTGTGAGTGAGTGTGAGTGAGTGAGAGAGAGAGAGAGAGAGAGTGTGTGTGTGAGTGTGTGTGTGAGTGTGAGTGTGAGTGTGAGAGAGAGAGAGAGAGAGAGAGAGAGAGAGAGAGAGTGTGTGTGTGTGAGTGTGAGTGAGTGTGAGTGAGTGAGAGAGAGAGAGAGAGAGAGTGTGTGTGTGAGTGTGTGTGTGAGTGTGAGTGTGAGTGTGAGAGAGAGAGAGAGAGAGAGAGAGAGAGAGAGAGAGAGAGAGAGAGTGTGTGTGTGTGAGTGTGAGTGTGAGAGAGAGAGAGAGAGAGTGTGTGTGTGTGTGTGTATCACCTGCTCTGGGTCCGCGTGGAGGGAAGCCTCTCTCTCTCCGCTGGTCTCTGGTCTCTCTCTGACTGTCATATTTGAACTCCACTCGCGGCTGAGACACACACACACACACACACACACACACACACACACACACACACACCTTACACTCAATACCTCAGGGTCAAAGCTATCTTTATGAGCTGCATTACAGCTGAAATTGTCTCATATTTGATGAAGTTTGCATGATTGATTCTGAATACTTAAACTTAATATTTACTAAACTAACAAACTAAAGATATTTGAAATCTTAAACCCGATCTGAAACCATGAACACAAGCAGCACGACTGCCAGGAGCCGTTCCCTGAGAAGCCATCGCTCTGTTCTCATGTCAAACACAACGCTGGGATCGTAGCAGCACGGAGCCGCTGGTGTCATGATCTGGGCATGTGTGGAGTGTGTGTGGAGTGTGTGTGGAGTGTGTGTGGAGTGTGTGGCAGAAGGGTCACGTGGTGCTGTACCTGAACACTGGCTTTCAGCACATTAGAGATCCCAGCGCCGGCCGGCGGGAGATTCTTACTGGTCACCAGAGCCCATGAGAACGCCTGCGGTGACATCACACACGCATCATCACAGCGCCGCACACACACACTCTCGCACACACACACGCACACGATACCTTGGGCGGCTCTGGGGTGAGAGGGGGCGGAGTCAGGGCGGGGACGGGGGTGGAGCCTCTCTCCTCCTGCAGTTTCTCTTCAGGCTCCGCCTCTGACACATGTAGCTCCGCCTCTGGGATAAGCTCCGCCTCCGCCTCCTGATTGGCCAGCGGCTCCAGCTGGGACTCAGGCTCCGCCTCAGGCTCCGCCTCCTCCTGCTGCTGCTCCTCCACTCCATTACTGTGGAACATTGAACAGTCAAAGCAGCAGTTCGTTTAATGGCACGGACGCAAGTGGAAGAGGTGCATGCTGGGACCTGACAGAAGGTGTGAGTGGAAGAGGTGCATGCTGGGACCTGACAGAAGGTGTGAGTGGAAGAGGTGCATGCTGGGTACCTGACAAGGGTGGGCGGCTCGTAGTAGGAGGGGCTGCTGGGATGGTCCTGTACCGGTTCAGGAGAAGCGTGAGTCTCCACCAGCTCTTCTTCCTCTTCTTCCTCCTCCTCCTCCTCCTCCTCTTCTTCTTCAGACTCTACACACACACACACACACACACTTCAAGCTTTTACTTGCTCTCGTGTCGTTTAAACCTGAATGAGTTTTTCTTCTGTGGAACATTAAAGAATCTTATATTCTGCTGAATGTCTCCAGTGATAATGTTAGTCAATGGGGCCCAATGTTAAAGGCTCAGTGGTCTACCTCCCAGCTCAGCCTCAGAGTCTCCGAACACCTCCTCTTCATAGCGGAAGATGTCATTGTGCACGTAGAACTTGTTGACAGCCGAGCCCTGCCACACACACACACACACACACACACACATCAGAGAAGCATTCAACAGGTACAGTATCCTCACACACACCAGATTCTAGCTCAAAACTCACTTCCAGACAGCAGCGAGTGTTTGAATATCTTGATTCTGGTCACCATAAGGCAGAAATATTCATATGCGATGGAAAAGACTGTGTGCTAACTATTACCGTAGTAAACATTAGGGGTGTGACGAGACGCTTCTCTCACGAGAACGAGACGAGATTTTTGCACAATTTTTACGAAATCCTCAATGACAAAATTCATGACTGGAAAAATAGTATGCAGGTGCATATTGCAATGTTTTAACTAATAATCTTATAAAGTAGACCTGAAATGACATGCATTATGAGTATGAATTATGAAATGCATTGAAAGAAAACAATATACAAGCACTGTAAAAGGTTTTTATTGACTGGCTTTTCTCTGTATGATTTCACATGAGTCTCTTCAGCCCTTACTGTACATGTAAGAGCTGATTTCTGAATGAGGCTGTGTGTGTGTGTGTGTGTGACCTAACTGAACTCCTGCAAACAATAAGTGCAAGTGCAACCATAATCAAAGTTAGCACACAGACTCTTTATATTTTATATACTATATACTAGTACTATATATTGTTTTCAAATTGCTGTTTTATTCTGCACCGACGGTTATAGGGTTAATGCGGGTAGAGAGAAACGAGGCTGGTGTGTTTGTCTCTACAGTTGTTCTGGCGTTCCGATTATAAGTTCAGAAACGGAGCCTCCCTTGTCTGATGTCCTTAAGACATTACAGTAACGTTACTCTCTCAATATTCACAGTGCAAACTGAGACCATAGCCGCAAATAAACAGCCCAGAGATGGGTATTGGGAGACAGACTATTGTATGTATGCAGCCTAATTTGTGCGCAACGCACATCAGGGATCTTGTGTTTTACTTTCACTTTAAAATTCGTGACCGCGTGTACTCTGTGTAGGAGCAGCGGTGCTGAGCGCGCATTCGTTAACTCAGTCTATGTTGCGCATCGAATCCTCCGCCATCAGTGAACTGGGATTCGTGCGGCACTGAAAGCAACGGCAACTCGTGCTGGATGAGCAGAGCAGACTTTTACATTATTTAATAATGGTTTTTTTTTTTTTTTATAAAAACAGCAAAACGATAGTTTAAGCGAATGTGAGTGTAGCGGTGGAATACTCTATGGTAATCTCACCCTCACGCTCAGTCATGGCGATATCGCGAGACAGCTTTTCACTCGACGACAAATCTCATCATGTTTTAGTCGATCTCGCCACACCCCTAGTAAACATGGTAAATATGACCGCTTGAAGAAAACAGACAAATCATAGGCGATCACAATCGTGTTATTATGTTATCTGTCAGTTAGTCCTGTCTCTTTATACCGGACTGTTTGATATCCATATTTAGCTCCACATCCATTATAAAATAAAGCAGTAGAGCTTCCTCTGTCTCTGACTGAAGTATTCCTGTGCTGGGAGAGGGTGCTAAAGCTCCTCAGGGCGTATTTTTGGTGGCATATTTGTAGAAATTATCATTCTTTCTAAATCTAATGTAAACATATTGATAAAACTTCCATTTGTTTGTGAAATGATGGGTTTGTGTGGCGTTGTTCCAGAGAGGCGTGTTACGGGCGGGTTGTAGTGAAGCGCTGCGGAGCTTCAGGCCCATAGACTAACAGAGTAACTAACTAAGACCAAACTTATTTCAAAAAACGAATTATTAAAACTTACATCTGCGTGATAAAACTACCTAAAACGAAAGAGAAAACATCGTTGCAATTTTTTTTTTGAAGTGTAATTTGTTTAGTTTTACTTGCGTCCCATTAGACTTCATGGGGAGGCGGGGTTTATGAGCTATACTGGGACCAGCCACCGGGGGGCGATCGAGACTCGGGGTTTATGAGCTATACTGGGACCAGCCACCAGGGAGCGATCGAGACTCTGGGTTTATGAGCTATACTGGGACCAGCCACTGGGGGGTGATTGAGACTCTGGGTTTATGAGCTATACTGGGACCAGCCACCAGGGGGCGACCGAGACTCGGGGTTTATGAGCTATTACTGGGACCAGCCACCGGGGGGCGATCAAGACTCGGGGTTTATGAGCTATACTGGGACCAGCCACCGGGGGGCGATTGAGACTCTGGGTTTATGAGCTATTACTGGGACCAGCCACCGGGGGGCGATCGAGACTCGGGGTCTATGAGCTATTACTGGGACCAGCCACCGGGGGGCGATCAAGACTCGGGGTTTATGAGCTATTACTGGGACCAGCCACCAGGGTGGGGGGGGGGGGGGGTAAAAACTCAGGGTTTATGAGCTATTACTGGGATCAGCCAGTGGGGGGCGATGAAGACTCAGGGTTTATGAGCTATTACTGGGACTAGCCACCGGGGGGCGATCGAGACTCGGGGTTTATGAGCTATTACTGGGACTAGCCACCGGGGGGCGATCGAGACTTGGGGTTTATGAGCCATTACTGGGACTAGCCACCGGGGGGCGATCGAGACTCGGGGTTTATGAGCTATTACTGGGACCAGCCACCGGGGGGCGATCGAGACTCTGGGTTTATGAGCTATTAATGGGACCATCCACCGGGGGGCGATCGAGACTCGGGGTTTATGAGCTATTACTGGGACCAGCCACCGGGGGGCGATCGAGAATCGGGGTTTATGAGCTATTACTGGGACCAGCCACCAGGGAGCGATCGAGACTCGGGGTTTATGAGCTATTACTGGGACCAGCCACCGGGGGGCGATCGAGACTCGGGGTTTATGAGCTATTACTGGGACCAGCCACCAGGGAGCGATCGAGACTCTGGGTTTATGAGCTATTACTGGGACCAGCCACCAGGGAGCGATCGAGACTCTGGGTTTATGAGCTATTACTGGGACCAGCCACCGGGGGGCGATCGAGACTCGGGGTTTATGAGCTATTACTGGGACCAGCCACCGGGGGGCGATCGAGACTCGGGGTTTATGAGCTATTACTGGGACCAGCCACCAGGGAGCGATCGAGACTCTGGGTTTATGAGCTATTACTGGGACCAGCCACTGGGGGGCGATCGAGACTCAGGGTTTATGAGCTATTACTGGGACCAGCCACCAGGGAGCGATCGAGACTCTGGGTTTATGAGCTATTACTGGGACCAGCCACCGGGGGGCGATCGAGACTCTGGGTTTATGAGCTATTACTGGGACCAGCCACCGGGGGGCGATCGAGACTCGGGGTTTATGAGCTATTACTGGGACCAGCCACCGGGGGGCGATCGAGACTCGGGGTTTATGAGCTATTACTGGGACCAGCCACCAGGGAGCGATCGAGACTCTGGGTTTATGAGCTATTACTGGGACCAGCCACTGGGGGGCGATCGAGACTCAGGGTTTATGAGCTATTACTGGGACCAGCCACCAGGGAGCGATCGAGACTCTGGGTTTATGAGCTATTACTGGGACCAGCCACCGGGGGGCGATCGAGACTCGGGGTTTATGAGCTATTACTGGGACCAGCCACCGGGGGGCGATCGAGACTCGGGGTTTATGAGCTATTTCTGGGACCAGCCACCAGGGGACGATCGAGACTCTGGGTTTATGAGCTATACGCTTTGGCTTCACTTTTCAGGACTTGTACGGCATGCTACAGGTCCGAGGCTATTGGCCGCGCCCGGCCGTTTAAAGCCCTGTCTTACACTGGTACTGACACACACACACACCTCAGGAGCGAGGACGAAGGTCTGCATGAACCTCCTCATGGGTCTTCCACTGTTGGACAGCTCTCCCATCACCTGCACCACCACTCCGTCCCCCAGGGTGGCGTGAGCGTCAACATGACGGATCTTAGTGTGGCACTCGCTGAACTGCAGCGACATCACCTTCTTATGGATCTCCTACACACACACTCTCAAGTCAGCTGTATTTCTACGGTGCTTTATCCAATACAGACAGATTCAAAGCAGATTCACAGTAAATCTCAAGTCAATAAAAGTCCATCCATCCATGATAAAAGTGCATCTATCCATCATAAAAGTGCATCTATCCATCATAAAAGTCCATCCATCCATCATAAAAGTGCATCTATCCATCATAAAAGTGCATCTATCCATGATTAAAGTGCTTCACAGGCTGCGGGGGTTAATAATGGTCTTCTGAAGTGAAGCGATGCGTTTGTGTACGAAAAATATTCATACTTAACACTTAAAGTCCCTGTAAAGTCAAAATTAATGAATGATGAATTCATTGAAAAATGAATGATAAAAAGCCGGCTGTCCGCTGGCTGCGCTGAAACCACGCCCACTCACGGGAAAGCTGCCGACGGTGATATTAGGAGATACTGCTTTCAGGACGGCAGGATGAAGGCCGAGGCGGGAGATACTCGGTTCGGCCCCATACACCAGTAACAGCGGATTATCAGTAAATCCCAGTTGTCTCCAACAAAAGTTTATAAAAATACCCGTGTAAAATGATCACTACAGAGGCGGTGTTGGTGGTGATCCTCAGCTCTCCATCAAGGTGGCTCTTCACAATATTAATCCACCTCTTCTTGATGTGATCTTTTTTCGTTTTAAATAAGAACACCGATCTGTTTTGTACGTGATCGCATCCAGGTAGTACGCATTTCTGTAACGATGGCATAGCTAGCAAACTGTAGGCTTTAGTTACTAATAGTACTGACAGTAACTCGCGATTGAGCGGCGAACTGATGCGAATGTGCTCTGTTGTTAGGGGAGGGGCCAAGCCTCAGTGCGTCATCAAGTAGGGGCGTGTCCAGGAGCTCAGGGGCTCCAGTGGGTCATCGACAGTAGGGGCGTGTCCAGGAGCTCAGGGGCTCCAGTGCGTCATCAAGTAGGGGCGGGTCCAGGAGCTCAGGGGCTCCAGTGCGTCATCAAGTTGGGGCGTGTCCAGGAGCTCAGGGTCTCCAGTGGGTCATCGACAGTAGGGGCGTGTCCAGGAGCTCAGGGGCTCCAGTGGGTCATCAAGTTGGGGCGTGTCCAGGAGCTCAGGGGCTCCAGTGGGTCATCAAGTTGGGGCGTGTCCAGGAGCTCAGGGGCTCCAGTGGGTCATCGACAGTAGGGGCGTGTCCAGGAGCTCAGGGGCTCCAGTGGCTCATTAAGTTGGGGCGTGTCCAGGAGCTCAGGGGCTCCAGTGGGTCATCAAGTTGGGGCGTGTCCAGGAGCTCAGGGGCTCCGGTGCGTCATCAAGTTGGGGCGTGTCCAGGAGCTCAGGGGCTCCAGTGGGTCATCGACAGTAGGGGCGTGTCCAGGAGCTCAGGGGCTCCAGTGGGTCATCAAGTTGGGGCGTGTCCAGGAGCTCAGGGGCTCCAGTGGGTCATCAAGTTGGGGCGTGTCCAGGAGCTCAGGGGCTCCAGTGGGTCATCAAGTTGGGGCGTGTCCAGGAGCTCAGGGACTCCAGTGGGTCATCAAGTTGGGGCGTGTCCAGGAGCTCAGGGGCTTCAGTGGGTCATCAAGTTGGGGCGTGTCCAGGAGCTCAGGGGCTTCAGTGGGTCATCAAGTTGGGGCGTGTCCAGGAGCTCAGGGGCTCCAGTGGGTCATCAAGTTGGGGCGTGTCCAGGAGCTCAGGGGCTCCAGTGGGTCATCGACAGTAGGGGCGTGTCCAGGAGCTCAGGGGCTCCAGTGGGTCATCAAGTTGGGGCGTGTCCAGGAGCTCAGGGGCTCCAGTGGGTCATCAAGTTGGGGCGTGTCCAGGAGCTCAGGGGCTCCGGTGCGTCATTGAGCCCCGTTTTAGCCCCGCCCAAAAAATCCGGAACACAGCAATGGTGAAAAACTGTTTAACGGTCTAACTCCACAATTCAGTACTTCACAGTTCACCGTCTTTGTAATGTGTTTTAGCAATACATTTCTAACATTTATAATGCGTTTAGATTTTTTTTTAGAATTGCCTTTACAGGGACTTTAAAGTAAAATTGTAGCTTCCGGCCAAACGAACATACGCATCTACTAACGCCCAGTGACGTGCGGTGATGTCTTAAAGAGGCTAGGCACTGAGTTATGAAAGCCAGATTACCTGATTTATTGTTTAGGCTAATAATACGTAATATCAGTAAACGTTACGCAGAAGCGCAGCATAACAAGAAATGTACAAATCAGCATGTATATCGTGTACTCTCACAGTCCCTCTCTCTCTCGCACACACACATACACATACGCACGCGCGCACACACACAGACACACACACACACACAAGCGTGGCACAGGCTTACACAGGTAGTTATGTCCACTCCAGCATCAGAATGCAACCATTCTTAATCCTTAATTTGTGCACAGCGGCCAATTATGTTTGTCAGTCAGCAAAAGTAAAATCACACACTGCTCAATTGAATATGAAGGCAAATGGCTTGCATTAATTCAACCACATTTATCAATTCAATATTAAACCCAAAATAGTTTTGAGTCAAAGATGATGATGAAGATGAAGACTCACCGCCTGACCGAACACGGCCTCCTCTGGTTTCCCATTGCCGTCCAGCCCACCGTGAACATACGAGGAGCTCCTGCCGTAAAACCTGCTCAACACAAACACCCATCAGAAGACCAGCCTGGCTTCAGCTGCTGTGACCTCTGACCTCTGACCTCTCACCTGTGCAGGTAATCCGGTGCTTTATTCAGGAGTGTGTAGTACTGCCGCACAAACTCGCGTCCTACGAGCAGGGGGCTCGGCTTCTCCATCACCATCTCTCTCTCTCACTCACTCTCACACACACACACACACACACACTACAACACACGCACGAGATAGAGAAACAAAGCAGAACATGAGAACTTTATTCACACGAGAATCTGATAGGAAAGAGACAGGCAGTGGACAGAGAGACAGAACAACAGACTAATAAAAAGACAGTCATACACACAGATAGATAGATAGATAGATAGATGGATGGATAGATAGATGGATGGATAATTGATGAGGTGATGTGAAGATAGATGTACGTGCACGTGCGCGCGGCACACAGACAATAGCTTGCTTTAGCTTCTTGCTAACGCTCTGAAACTCACCTAATGTGTGTCAGATTCCGTGAACCCCGCGCTGACGCCTCGCTCGCACGCACTCTCCGCACACACTCAAGCGAGCGGCGATCGCGCAACGCCCTCTTTATCCACGAAAAACCTCCGACAGCAGCCGAAGCGAAACACACACAGACGCTGACGTGCGCGTCCACTGCCCTCACCTCATCTCGCGCTCACGCGCACACGTGACTTCCCGCCGCGGGCACGACCAAAACGCGCGCCAAAGAAAATTTCTTATTTGAGGTGAAGAATTATCGGCAAGTTAAGTGGAACACTGACAAAAGGGGTAATATTTCTTTACAGTTTAATGAATAAAGTAATAAAATGCGTATGCCTATAGCTTGGAAAGAAGAGGTTATTTACTAGAATAAAGGTTCATTCCCATTTAAAAAACACTCTCAAAATAATAGGAAAGCATCCAAATGAGGAGACTGTCTGTGTCATGTTATTACTGAATGTAATTGGATTAAAAGGATTGGTATGATAGAAGAAATAAGGAAAAATTAAGTTTGGGAATTAAGCTTTAACAAATTGGTCAAGTGAGATGAACAGTAAAGCTTTCTTTGCTTTAATTAGAGAGGCAGGGCTAATGAATAGAAAGGGACCCTTTTACGAAGTCTTGATTTTGTTTTTGGGGTGTACTAGAATATGCTTTCATGCTTGATTGTCCAAAAAACATGTAACAGAGAGTGTTTAGGCTTTACAGCAGCTCTAGAATAAAGTTATTGTCCAGCTAAAGTTGTTTTGATTGATTCACTTCCGTCGCAACGATCATTAGTTATTAACTTAGGGGCCTATGGAAGTCCATAGTGTGTTATGTGTATGCCAGGTCAAAGAGATGTGTTTTTAGTCTAGTTTTGAACTGACAGAGTGTGTCTGCTTCCCGGACAATGGTAGGAAGACTGTTCCAGAGTTTTGGTGCTAAATAGGAAAAGGATCTCCCGCCTGCAGTCGATTTAGATATTCTAGGTATTATCAACTGGCCGGAGTTTAGAGATCGCAATAGACGTGAAGGACTATAATGCGTTAAGAGCTCGCTCAAGTACTGGGAGCTAAACCATTTAGTGCTTTGTAAGTTATCAGCAATATTTAAAAATGTATACGATGTTTAATAGGGAGCCAATGCAGTGTTGACAGAACTGGGCTAATATGGTCATACTTCCTGGTTCTGGTAAGAACTCGAGCGGCTGCGTTTTGAACTAGCTGGAGTTTGTTTATTAAGCGTGCAGGGCAACCACCCAGTAGAGCATTACAGTAATCTAGCCTTGATGTCATAAACGCATGAACTAACTGTCCTGCATCTGTCATTAAGTGCATATGGCGTAATTTAGATATGTTTTTAAGATGGAAGAATGCGGTTTTACAGATACTAGACACGTGACTTTCAAATGAAAGATTGGTATCAAAGAACACACACACACACACATACACACACACACACACACAGGTTCCTAACCGACGACGAAGACTTGACAGAGCAGCCATCAAGTGTTAGACAGTATTCTAGGTTATTACGTGAGGAAGTTTTTTGTCCAATAATTAGAATCTGTTTTTTTCAGTATTAAGTAGTAGGAAATTACTAGTCATCCAGTTTTTTATATCAGCGCTGCATTCCGTTAATTTTGTGGATTGGTAAATTTCGTCAGGGCGTGAAGAAATATAGAGCTGAGTATCATCAGCATAACAGTGAAAACTAATGCCATGCTTCCTAATGGTATCTCCTAATGGTAGCATGTACAGAGTGTGTGTGTGTGTGTGTGTGTGTGTGTGTGTGTGTGTGTGTGTGTGTAGCATGAACAGAGTGAACAGCAGCGGTCCTAGTACTGAGCCTTGTGGTACGCCATACTGAACTTGTGATTGATAAGACATCTCTGCTACATTACTGCTACAAACTGATAACGGTCAGATAAGTATGATTTAAACCATGCTAGTGCAACTCCAATAATGCCAACATAATTTTCGAGTCTATTTAAATTATGTTTTATTAACAAAGTTCGGGAGGAGCACGTTCAGATAATTAAACCTAATTAAACACACGTGGAGCACATTCAGATAATCAAACCTAATTAGACAAGAGTGGTGCTTAATAAACGAGTTAAGCGCTGTGTATATATACAGCAAACTAACCTCCGTTCATTGACAGTTTAACAGCATCCCTCCACCACCCCATCTCCTCACTTATAGTCCTAATACTCTTACAACAACGGGGGGAGTACTCTGGGTTTGGGCAAAATTCCGAGCTCGGAGCCCTCCCCCCGGACAGCACGGCCAATATACGCATAATCTTTACTCTGTTTAATTGATGTAAGTGTGAACTCGTGAAAAGAATGTTGTGGTCGATGGTGTCAAATGCAGCACTAAGATCGAGTAACACTAATAGAGAGATACAACCACGATCGGATGATAAGAGCAAATCATGTGTGACTCTAATGAGAGCTGTCTCAGTGCTATGGTACGGTCTAAATCCGGACTGGAAATCCTCGCAGATATCATTTCATTATAAAAAAGGAACATACAGTAGTTGTGAGGATACTGCCTTTTCTAGTATTTTCGACAGAAAAGGTAGATTTGAGATCGGTCATAAAGTCATCACTGCTGTGCTGCTTGGAAACTTTGGGCTTGAAGCTTTATTTTTTGTTAGTTTAGCCACTGTTTCAAATAAATACCTCGGGTTTTGTTTATTTTCTTCTAATAGGGTTGAAAAATAAGCAGATCTAGCAGCTTTTAAAGCCTCTCTGTAAGCAATCGAGCTCTCCTTCCATGAAATGCGAAATACCTCTAGTTTAGTTTTCTTCCAGTTGCGCTCCAGAAGGCTGTTCTCTTAAGGGCCTGGGTGTGTGTGTGTGTGTGTGTGTGTGTGTGTGCTCGTTGTACCACGGCGTTGGACTATTTTCTTTAATCTTCTTTAACCGCAACGGAGCAACTGCGTCTAAAGTGCTGGAAAAGAGAGAGTTAAACGTTTCTGTTGCAATATTGAGTTCTTCTAAGCTATCCGGGATGCTGAGATGATGAAACTGATTAGGAAGATTATTGATAAAGCAATCTTTAGTGGCAGAAGTTATAGGTCTAACGTATTTATAACACGGAGTCGGCTTTGCAGCCTTGGCTAAATGTAATTTACATGAGACTAGATAATGATCTGAGATGTCATCGCTCTTCTGCAGAATTTCAACGGCATCAACATCTATTCCATGTGATAATATTAGATCTAGAGTATGATTACGACAATGAGTAGGTCCTGACACGTGTTGTCTAACTCCAATAAAGTTCGGAATGTCTTTAAAGGCCAATCCCAATACGTCTTTTTCATTATCTACATCTATATTGAAATCACCAACAATTAGGACTTTATCCGCAGCGAGTACTTACTCTGATAGAAAGTCAGCAGATTCTTTGATAAAGTCTGTCTGGTGCCCTGGTGGCCGGTATACAGTAGTGGCCGGTATATCAAACGTGATTTATCATTTACACTAGATAGTGTTACATTAAGCACCAACACTTCAAAATAATTATATTTGAAACTAGATTTCTTAGAAATTCTGAAAATGACCTTATCTGACCTTGGTGACGTGAGAAAGCTGGCAGACGGTCGGTTAAGCCAGTCTGTCTGCTTCCTGACCTGAGCCCCAGATTGTCATGTTTGAGATCTAAGACTATGTGCCATATTGCCAGAGAGAAGAGCAGCACCAGCCCAGGAGGGATGAATACCATCTCTTTTCAACAGGTAAGGTCCAATTGTCTATGAATTCTATATTATTTTCCGCACACCACTTAGACAGCTAGCCATTAAGTGAGGAC
Organism: Rhinichthys osculus; assembly: GCA_029959095.1. NCBI lineage: Eukaryota > Metazoa > Chordata > Actinopteri > Cypriniformes > Leuciscidae > Rhinichthys > Rhinichthys osculus. The sequence continues at coordinate 301,551 of JARWKJ010000021.1, read as the reverse complement.
AGTCTACTAACTATCTCTCACACAGACACACACTCACTAGCTTACACACACACACACACACACACACACACACACACACACACACACACACACACACACACACACACACACACACACACACACTCACTAGCTTACATTTGAATGCTTTTATTTGGATCTGAAAGACATTACAAAGAAAACAAGATCCAAATACTCTGGGAAGGGTCTTTGACAAGGTGACAGGTCTACAGTTCATGGCTAACATACTTGTACAAGTCTTTTCATTTACAATACTCGACACATCAAGGATAAACAAAACATCTCCGTCTCCATATCTGCATACTCCCTATGGTGGCTGAAACAGAGCAGAATTTTGCAAGCCTTTTTGCCTCCTTTTTTTGCAGCCCCCCTAACTGCATCCCCCTGATCACACTCTTATGGACATGGCCTAAACTTCCAAATACCAAAATTATTAATTTACAATTGTATCCAAGTTGGTAAATGAGATCTACCAGTGGTTGATATTTCAATAATTTGGAATAGTAACAAGTGTCCATATACAGGTCAAAACAGCAAGCCACTTCAAGGATACACACAGATTTCATACCCTCGTTTACAATTACAACATCAGGAGTATTAGGAATGTTTTTAAAGTACTCACTGTCGGATGTGTTAGGATGAAACCAGTTCATTTGTACAGTGCTATGCTTGTAAATCTCACTATAATGTCCACAGGTTACCTTATGCAAGTCCTTTGCAACCAAATCAACCAAACGGTCGTGTCTGGCCACATAAAGTCCTTTATAATTGTAGCATCCATTTAATATGTGAGCAACCGTTTCATTCTCCTGCTGAGTTGGATGTAATATACAGTAGGGTTCATGCTTTGATGGATGCCATGTTGCCAGATTGTACTTCGTTGGAAGACACTGTAGTCTTGCTTTAATCATAAATATTAGGATTTCATCTGAGATTGAGGGGTTTTTCAGGACAGAATGAGACACTGAATGGTCGGCAAATTGAAGTAGTGCAAGTTTTCCTTGTAGTCTGAGACCCGTCCAGTGCTGTCCGCTCTGGGTCTGTCTAAGATGAAGAATTGAAGCTCTTGCGTGTTTAATCTGTAGCTGGTGAGGTGTGCTGTCTTTATTCAGGATCGCCAGGGTGGAAACCAGTGGATCGGTGATGATGTTGTCGTTGAGAGCAACTACTTCTCCATCAGGTCCCAGCCAGGAGAGCTGTGTGTGTGTGTGTGTGTGTGTACAGCTGTATTCCTGTACGGCCGCAGAGATCGTTTAAATCCAGCCAGTCGGAGCGCACTCCAAATCCGGCGGCTCTGATGTCTAACTTTTCGTTCTGCTTTAGTTTAAATCCAAGAAACTGGGACTCGTTTGTGGAAGCAGCAGGTATTTTGCGCCGCTGTAGATGTAGAAACAGAGATTCACGTGATAGTTCTCTAACAGTTGTATCGTCGTTGTTGAGCATGTTTAGAAGATGTCCTGTTCTGGCAGCGGTGTAGAGCCGTTCAGTGTTTGGGGCGCCGAGACCTCCGTCTCTACGCGGCTGGAAGATAATGTCCCGAGTCGTACGATTATTAAGACATTCGTACGATTATTAAGACACACACACACAAAACCTCACAGAAAACGTTCTGCATTCTAAATGTTTTGATACAAAAGGTTCAGTTTATTAAGCGATTTGTTTCACACATCGAACATTATCTCTACTGATGTGAACTTACAGACATGAAGCTGAACATTTACAGTGTGACAATCATCTCAATATCTCACTGCTGATGTCAGTTCATCACACTGTGTGTGTTTATATGTGTGTTCATGTGAGCGAGATAAGAATGTGTGTGAGTGAGGTGTGTGTGTGTTTATGTGTCGGTCTCCTCTTCAGTGATCTCTCTGATATTCTGCAGTAGCTCAGAGAAACATGGTCGTCCGTGAGGTCTCTGAAAACAAGAAACACACACACACACACACAGTGCTAGAGTAATTATTCAGAGTGCTGATGATGTCAGCGATAGACAAATGCAGCTGGAACACACAACACCACTTTTAGAAGCGCTACAGTACGGTGGCCGAGAGCTCAACGCGCTGCTACTGAAGAAAACACATGCAAATAGAAAAAAAAAACGCATGCAAATTAAGAAAACATCTTCATCAGTTTCACAACACACGTGAGCTCCAAATACCCACAACACCACCCAAATACAGAAACGCGCTGCAAATAACACAGACCACAACGGAAATGTTTCCAGGGGAACCAAATAAGTGACGGACGGCTGGGACGTGCTGGCGCTTACAGCTTAAAATTCTACTTTATTTATTTATTAATTTTTGCAAAACATACAGAGATTGTTTTATGACATTCAACTTGTATACAATGTACAAAATGTATTTCAATGTCATCAGAATACAAATGAGAAAAGAACAATGAGCTGAAAACTAAAATAAAAAAATTAAAAAGATAGAGAAGAAGAACATGAAGGAAAGATATTTATCTATACATCAGTTACACTGTACAAACTGTTTCATGTTATGTTTACATTTTCATAAAGAAAAGTTTCATAAGAAATGTTAGGTAATGTAGGGTCCAAAGTTTCAAAGTTGTAAGACACAGATATATAACGCATATTTTAAAATCTTTTTTGTAAAGTAAAAATAAAAATGTATTTGCAACCGTTATGTTAACAGCATGTATGTATTAAATTTATAGTGTATTTTTACTGACTTGTGTATTTTAGGGTGCCTGTTAAGATCTGGCTAGGGACAACAGATGGAAAATGGAAGCTTTAGCGTAAGTTCTGCCGGGAAGACTCAATTGCTACGTCACTTATTACCTTCTCATCTATCCAATCGTGTCTAATACTTGCGGTATAAAAGACCAGTACTTACACATGTCTGAGTTCACAGATGCTGACGCTTTCATTCCCCTCCATCCTCCCCACCACCTCCAGGACGGTCCCTTCCCCTCCATCCTCCCCACCACCACCAGGACGGCCCCTTCCCCTCCATCCTCCCCACCACCACCAGGACGGCCCCTTCCCCTCCATCCTCCCCACCACCTCCAGGACGGCCCCTTCCCCTCCATCCTCCCCACCACCTCCAGGACGGCCCCTTCCCCTCCATCCTCCCCACCACCACCAGGACGGCCCCTTCCCCTCCATCCTCCCCACCACCACCAGGACGGCCCCTTCCCCTCCATCCTCCCCACCACCTCCAGGACGGCCCCTTCCCCTCCATCCTCCCCACCACCTCCAGGACGGCCCCTTCCCCTCCATCCTCCCCACCACCTCCAGGATGGCCCCTTCCTATACCTCCCGGGGGGTCGGATGCGCCCCGCCTTCATCTTCATGCGGGAAATGCAGAGGCCGGACCCTCGGATTGCGAGCTATGGACGGGGCCTACGCCAAAGAACTTTATTGCTTGCTGGGCTATCAATAAATTTATTGTTACAGTATTTATTCTCCCGAGTCTTTCTGGTAGAACTAGCACTTGTAGCTAACTCTGGCTTGTTTACAGCAAGTAACTT
>JARWKJ010000021.1:295000-297935 GCA_029959095.1 Rhinichthys osculus | reverse complement strand
GATGAACGACCAGATGCAGGAGTGTGTGTTTACCGTACGGACGGATTCCTCATATCTGTTCATGTCCATGCGAGTGCTGCTACTGAGAGAGAGAGAGAGAGAGAGAGAGAGAGAGAGAGAGAGAGAGAGAGAGAGAGAGAGAGAGAGAGAGAGAGAGAAAGAGAGAGAAAGAGAGAGGGAGAGAGCATTACTTGCTCACACACACACCTTTGAGAAGAAGATGCTCTTTATTCACACTTATGCAGCGCTGCAAACTCTCACGCTCTCCTCAATCACACTAAACTCAAGGCAAATGTGCTTCTCGTTACTTTTAGATTCTTTATTCTGTAAACCTTTAGAAGTAAAAGCAGCATATTTCCATTGTGCAAAACAAGCAGTCATAAAATCACTGCAAAAAAAATCATATTCCTACTTGTTTTTTTGTGTTGTTTGCCGACACAATTATCTAACAAACCAAATGTATTTATTTATCAAATACTTAATCAAAAGAAAAAGAAAAACAAGATGATTTTTATCCCAGTATTACTTCCCACATACTGAGGAAGAATATGATTGATTGCAGAGCAAAACTTCACAGACGCGTATCAAACAGTAGAACAACATGAACACCAGAAGATTAAAAAGGATGGCACATTAAAATATAACAAATTTGTTGTTGACCATCAAATGTATGTAAGAAAGTGAATGAATGAATGAATGAATGAATAGATAAACAGCATGTTTTCAAAAAAGTCAGCATTTTCCACAACATTAAACTTAAGTACTATTGCTAGATGAAATTACAAATGAATTATTGTATCCTTAAAATCTTATAGGCGCCTGTGATCAGATCTCACTCATATGCAACCCTGCACATGATGTTACTAGAGAAGACTGGCCCTGACCTCTGACCCCTGACACCCCTGACCCCGCCCTCTGACCACTGACCCGGGTTCATCTGACCCCCGACCCAGGTTCATCTGACCTCTGACCCCTGACCCCCGATCCAGGTTCATCTGACCTCTGACCCCCGACCCAGGTTCATCTGACCTCTGACCCCTGACCCCCGATCCAGGTTCATCTGACCTCTGACCCCTGACCCCCGATCCAGGTTCATCTGACCTCTGACCCCTGACCCCCGGTACCTGGTCTGTAGAGCGCAGCAGCAGCAGCAGAAGAGGGAGTGGATGGACTGATCTGGAGAGAGAGACACACAGCTGAAGGGACACGATGGAGGACGACCGGCTGCACCTCGAAACATTATTTTTCTGACCCCATTGGAAGATATTTGTTCTTGTTTTAAGCTTAAATTTTGATAAATTTTCATAAAAAAATACTTTATTTTGCTTCTTCTCCAGTTAATGTATCTGGGTTTAACCCTCTGGTGTTCTTTGCCTGCCGGTCAAAAGTGACCGAATTGGGGGTTTTTTTTTAATTAAATGAATATACTATATTTTAGTTTGATAATGTTTTTGATTTAATATTTTGTATTTTTAGTGGATTTTATGGTACTAAATTATATTTATGCTGTTTTTATAATCCATTTATACACTTTTTAAGCATAGACCTGAAAATTTAAATTTTAACTTAAACTGTGGTAAATCTTGAATGCTTTAGAGCGACAGACTGAAGTTTGATCTCTTTTCAAAGACGACACTTCAGATTATTGCTGAAGTGAGAAAAGTTTTAAAAAGTGAACTTGAATTTTATGAATGTTATGTGTATTGTTATGAAAAATGCACAAAAATACTATTTTTAATTTTTATATAAAATATATATTTTCAAATCATGTTTTACTCTAAAACTGCAAGAAAATCAAAGCCATAAATCTAAACAAGTGTGTGTTCCGCATGTGAGGCTGATCTCTCAGTAAACGAGCGTTCAGTGAGAGTGTGTTCGGCTGCAGTTCCACACGCTTCCACTAGAGGAAACTCTCCATTCATTTCCAATGCGGCATTTCTGACCGCGAGGAGCACAAGTGGGACTATTGCTTTCAGGACCATTTAACCTGTTCGAATTATGTCCATGATGTTTGTGTGTGTGTGTTCACACAGCAAGTGCCAATATCTTTACCAAGTTTCGTAACATTCCAATGAAGTAAAAAAAATTAAAAGTAAAAAAATTTTGGTCAAACATGACCGAAGCACATCAGAGGAGTTTAGATATTTGTGCTGGAAAGCAAATTCATCAGAAGGTTCTCCATCATGTTGGCGGATCTGTGTGTAAGAGAAGAAGTTTCTCGAGATCAAGCGTGTGAAGCTGCGCTGCAATGACCATCTGCTCAAACCACAGTCTTCCTGTCAACACCGAGCTGAGGAGCCCAGCGCCCGGACGCCAGCTAACCCACACACACACACACACACACACTCTTGTACATCTATCTTTATGAGGACATTCATTGACACAATGCAATCTCTAGCCGCTTACCCTAACCTTACTCATCACAACTAAGTGCTTAACCCGAACCCTTACCCTAAACCTACCCTTAACCTAACTATAACCTTATCCCTAAAACCAAGTCTTGACCCTCAAACAGGCCTTTAAAGGGGTCTCAGAACTCTCTTTGTCCTCACTCCAATGGTCTAAAATTCAAACTGGTCCTCACAAAGATAGTCGTACAAGTACACACTCACTCACACACACACACACACACTTCATCCACTCTCACGTTTGCCCTCAAAGAACTCAAACAAAACACTCAGAACACTCAAACTCATACGCAGTAAAGTGCCATAACTACTTTCATTAATAAATCTCTGTCAAAAACACACAGTCAAACCAACATTCACTCGGACTCCTTCAACAATTCTCACAATAACAGTTTAGTTTATAAACATGAGCAGAACTCAGTTCTCAGATCAGTGGATATTTGACTGGTTTTGTCCGTCCTTCTGTTAGACTCTCACACATGAATTATGTTGAATATCTGTCAGCTGGTAAATTTAACTCCACAATT
>JARWKJ010000021.1:265000-292500 GCA_029959095.1 Rhinichthys osculus | reverse complement strand
CAGCACAAATTAAAATTATAACAATTGCTAAATCTGATAAATGACAGAGCAATTCATCACATCAAATATACTCTTTAAAGTTATATTTCAAAATTACTAAAATATAACAAATTGCTCCAAACAGTTTGGAAAAACAAATATTTTTGCATTTTTCCCTGACATCTTTGAAAAATACAAATGCAATGGCAATGATTAATGTACCCAGAGCACTCTGCCTTAATACATGTAGCCTTAATGTAACTAGAAAGACTATTAATACAGTATAATATATCATTTAAAATAAAATTTAATTCTTCAATAAACTTCATTCATTCCCGTACCCACTAACATTTCCCTTAGCAAAAGCTTCTGGCTTGGTTGCAAAGTAGTTGTAGAGTTTTTGACTGCATCAATAATAATGTATACGATTGGCTATATATTAAATGTTCTAGCCTAAAAATGTTAGACGAGCTTTCTTCCAACTGACCTTCTCCATCACGACCAATGATCACGACGTGTGTTCGCGCGATATTGTTGGTTACCTAGTAACGGACGTACGGTGGCCGTGTGTGTGCGTACGTTCGCGCGATGGCCGAGAATGTTCCGTCAACTTCCGTGTGTTCGCGCATCTATGTTGCCTAGTAACGAACGCAATCTGGCCGAGATACGGACGCGCTGGCGGCGGGAAACTTCACTGTGTGTGCCTGCGCCTCGTATACAGCGTTATATAAAGCTGGCAGGACAACTTGGTTGGCATTGCCTTTTCAGCGTGAGAAATACACGGTGTGGCGTGTGAGCGTGTGAACTGGCTGAATTGCGTGTGACTCACGGCCAATGCGTGAGACTTGAGAACCCTGTAGTGGATGCAACGGATTGTAACGAGGCCGTTTTCAAGCTCCATCTGGTAGGGCACAGAGGTCTAAGAGATGACGCGCTGTCGTCTTGAAACTCCTGGAACCAGGCCAGCCGCTTTGGTGAATTTCTGATGAGCGTGACCAGGTCACGTATATTTGTCAAAAAGTTGCGACATGCGGGAATGTGTTCGGAGACATCATGCACAACCCAACTCACAACTGCGGTGCAATGGATGTACTGTGCTGAGCCTGCAGACCTGTTCCAATACCGGACACATTTGATCACAGCACTGTCCTCTGCATTTGTTGACTGGCAGGGCGAATCTCATCAGAACGTCGTTTAAAAGCTGAAAAAGTGTGTCTGCTGTTGTCTTTGATGGCTCATAAAATCCTCAGAAGCGTTCTTCTGGCTCCAGACTTTCAGTCACATAACGTAAGCAAACAGATACTTGTTGTTTGACCGTAATATCGGTTGTCTCATCCATAATTACAGAGAATACCCCAGCAGACTGTACTTCTTCAATTAGCTTTCTCAAGACATCATGAGCCATCATTTCAATCATCTCGTTTAGGATGTCATGAGAGAGCCACTTGTTCTCCTGACGAGCCAGCCATGACTTTAACTCTGGGATATCTTTAGCACGCACATATAGCAACTGCATTAAATTGGACTCTTGGTCAGTTTTTCCTCTAATGGCCACTCCCCGACAGGAAAGAGATTGGAGAGTAGAAAGAATAGCCAGCAAAGCGATTCTGGCATCAGGCATCTGCCTTTGTTTCCCAGCAGCAACATTCACTAATGATCTAAACCGTTCGAGTGCTTCAGCCCAGCGCGAAAAACCATCTTGAACGAAAGCGTTTAAAGATTCTTGGTCGTGGGCTGATGATGGAAGAGGGACATTCATGTTTTTAGCTGTAGTGCAGATGTTACAAAACACTTTGTTTTTTGTGGAGTCATGAGCTATCCAGGGGAATTTTCCTTTCCAACTAGCCTGGTATGTCCTTCCCTTATTTCCTCGTCCATCTTCACTGCTAGCTTCACTGTAGCTCCTAGCTTCGCTGTTGTTGTTATGTGCTTCTTCTGACAGGGCACTTGTTGTGGTGGATGTCGATACAATCGCATCATTATTAGGTTTTGCTTTTTTAATTACAAATCTGTCCATTTTATTCTAACTCTGAAATCTGAATCTAATTATCAAACGCACGTACACACGCACGGCACTGTATAGTGGGGAATGAAGCGGGAAATCGGGAATCTGCGGGATCACTAAAGAGGCGTTTTCATCAGAGAAACGCTGTGATTGGTCAGAGAAACGCTGTGATTGGTCAGAGAAACGCTGTGATTGGTCAGAGAAACGATTGGTCAGAGAAACGCTGTGATTGGTCAGAGAAACGCTGTGATTGGTCAGAGAAACGCTGTGATTGGTGGATACAGGATATAGAGCAGGCGACTGACAGCGACATAACAAATCACAGTGTGACAGACGCTTCACATAGCACCAACTGCAATGTGTAATTTTAAATGAATTTAGCCTACTGGCAGACTCTGGCACACGTGGGTGCTCGGTATTTTCCGTGGGTGCTTGAGCCCCGGAGCACCCACGGTATCGGCGCCTATGGTTGAGGACATGAGCTCTGCTATGGATCTGGCTTCATGTTGGTCATTGGTGACGACCATAGACTGTATAAAATACGGGCGTAGTGTGTGTGACGTCACCCGTATGTTTCTGAAGCCCACAGTGGGCGGAGCCGCCGTCGCCATCTTGGCCGCGCGTCACTCCCGGATGAACGAACATGTGCAGCGAGGCGGATTAGCTGAGGTGACGTGACGCTAACACACAGCAGACAAACGGCTAGCAGTGACATCAGCGGCAATACACCTGTCACTCAAGTGACCACGCCCTTAATTATGCAGAACTTTAAGGCTTAATATAATTTAAACGGATGACTTATAAAAACATTCACCCCCCTCACAGTCGTCATAAAGGGCAACATCAGCGATATAGACCAAAACCACTTTTTGCACCAGACTGTAAACATGTGTTTTTCTGCTGTAAAGTTGTTTATTTTAACATGCGGGTCTATGGGACTGAGTCTCTTCTGCAGCCGGCCTCTAGTGGCCAGTGGAGGAACTGCAGTTTAACTCACTCAGTGTTGATTCAAGAGATAGACAGGAAGGTTGCAGCTTGGTATTAACCCATTAAACCATTAACCCTTTAACCCATTAACCCATAAACCCTTTAACCCATTAACCCATTAACCCATTAACCCATTAACCATTTAACCCATTAACCCATTAACCCATTAACCCATTAACCCATTAACCCATCAACCATTAACCCTTTAACCCATTAACCCATTAACCCTTTAACCCATTAACGCTTTTACCCATTAACCCATTACCGCTTTAACCCTTTAACCCATTAACCCATTAACCCATTAACCCTTTAACCCATTAACGCTTTAACCCATTAACCCATTAACCCATTAACCCTTTAACCCATTAACCCTTTAACCCATTAACCCATTAACGCTTTAACCCTTTAACCCATTAACCCTTTAACCCATTAACCCATTAACCCATTAACGCTTTAACCCATTAACGCTTTAACCCTTTAACCCATTAACCCTTTAACCCATTAACCCATTAACCCTTTAACCCATTAACCCTTTAACCCATTAACGCTTTAACCCTTTAACCCATTAACCCTTTAACCCATTAACCCATTAACGCTTTAACCCATTAACGCTTTAACCCATTAACCCTTTAACCCATTAACCCATTAACGCTTTAACCCATTAACCCATTAACGCTTTAACCCATTAACCCATTAACCCATTAACCCTTTAACCCATTAACCCATTAACCCATTAACCCTTTAACCCATTGACCCATAAACCCATTAACCCTTTAACCCAATAACCCATTAACCCATTAACCCATTAACCCATTAACCCTTTAACCCATTAACGCTTTAACCCTTTAACCCATTAACTCTTTAACCCATTAACCTTTTAACCCTTACATCGTTTCTTGAAAATGGTCACGGACTCAGTGGTTGAGATTAACTAACATGATCATTTAACGGTTTTTAAATGACAAAACATATTTACTTACATGTATTTGAGAATGGGAATATCAGTTAGTTGATGACATTGCCAACAAGTTTGTGAACATTTTCAATAAAAAGGAAAAACAAAATAAAAGCAATATGTCCGTCATACAGCGCTTTTGGGTGTGTCACGTGACAAGCAGGAGAACCGGAAACTCGCGCTGGGAATCAGAATATTTGAACTTTACGAGTGAAGGATTATTTTATCCTGTCCTCCGTCTGTCCATGAAGATTAAACTGAATGTGACAAACTGCAGTTGTAATCAAGTTAACCTTTTTGCAAATTTTATTATAAAATATGCACACATATTATTATGAATAACATTAATCAGGTAAATGATATCATATTTTCAATTCCAGACATGAAATTGGATTTAAAAAAAATTAAAGGAAGCTGAATTGATTGTTGAACAGAAAATGTTATTTATCCTTCCACCCTGATCTGTTCGCTGTAAGAGTGTGTGTGTGTTTTCAACGTCTCTAACTTTACAGAACAGTTTTCGTCAAGATTTCAACAAACTTCCATTTCCTTATAATTCTGCCCACACATACTAGTGCAATACGAACGTTTACATTGCAAATATTTTTTTAATGATTTAAAAGCTTGAACGATTTAAAAACAAACACTGAGCAGTCCAGTAGGTGGCGCCGTGCGGCACTGTGGGCTTGCAACCGGTGGAAGCCCAAAAGAGGAAGAATATGCAGATCTTTAAGAAGCAGAAATCTCTGTACAAATATTGTTGAGCATCTTCTGAAATCGTTTCATGTAACAAACTACGGTAAACACAACACACACACACACACACACACACACACACACACACACACACACGAGAACATGTCACGTTAACTATGTGCAAACATCAACAAACAGTCAAATTAAAATAGCAATTGGCAAGTGAACGACGATGTTCAAAAACAACAAAAAACGGAAGGATCATTTTTCAAATATTTCATGTCAACATGAACATGAATAATAACAGACTTCTGGACTTCCTTGATTCATGTTTCCTGATCACTAACCGCAGACACACACACACACACACTCACACACAGTCTCTCGCACACACACACACACACACACACACACACACACACTCTCTCTTTCTCTCTCTCGCACACACGCGGAACACTACCCGGAGGTAAGAAATGCTTTAATATTAATTCGTTTATTGGAGCTCGAGTCAATCTGTCAAATAAACGATCGCCTCTATTTGTGATCTTTACTGGAGTTTGAAAGTGAAAATGAAAGTTCTTTTGAAATTATTTTGTTTGCGGTCATTAAGAGTTTCTGTTCAACAATCAATTAAACAAAACAAACAAAAAGCAGCATTAGCCGAATGATTCATGTTTATTCATATTACATCTACAGGTTTGTCATGCTGTTATGAATCAGGAACTCGATTTCTCATATCTTTATTTAGTGCTGATTTTGAAATCTGGAATGAATGTAGCCTAAATGTGATTTCATTTCTTTCATTGAGTATTTTACCTCTATTGATATTGCAATTCTACTTGATTTAACCTCAACTGAATGTGTGTCATATCCACAACAAATGACGGAAACCTCAATATCAAGATCGCTCAAAGTTCACCTTCTGCTTTAAGAGTCTCAGAGCTGAACTATTCTCCTGTTTTATGGCCAGAAAGAGACATTTATTTACTTCTCACTTCCAGAATGATTATATTCTGAGGCAGGGGGGTGTAGTTTAGGAATGTAAAAAATGTAAAATAAAAAATTTGCATCACAATAAGTCTATGCTATTGTGGCTGTCAAAACATTTGGTAGCCTAACTACACATACTTTAGTGACAGCATGGTGCAATGATTGGTATAAGATACTGATTTTATTATTGCTCGATACAAATTTTACAATTTCAATTTAATTCTTGTGGTTTTATTCCGATCTTGATTCAATTTGGATACATATTAGGTAGGCTACAATAGATGTTAATTTTTCTCAAGAAAGACAATATCAGCTAATGCTGTAAACAGAGCCTACAGAGAGCCCTGTCAGCTGGTATTATTAAAGGTTAAAAATAACAACTCAAATTAAATATAGGCCTAATGCGGTTTTTATTACAACAACTTTATAATATTTTAATGATATAAGTAAAAAAATATAATAAATATGTTATATAGTGCACATATTTAGCAAAATAGCCTGCTCATTTATACTCATACTAAATATATTATAAAATACACATTTTTTCTGACCATCTTGCGTGCTATGGCCATTAATTGGCTTTCCTGAGGTAAATGTAACGTTATGTGACTGTAGTCACTCCGGCTGTTATTGAGCTCTTTCCGGTCGATATTACAGTATGTATGAGGCATATACATTTCGGTAAGTTGTAAGCTACTGTATCTTTCAACACACGTAACACACCTATTGATCATTCGTGTTTATTTACTATTAACTAGGCTAGTGGAGAGCGATGATCGGTTCACGTGCCGCTTGAACTGAGGCGCTACAGCGATCGGACACATTTAAAAGTGCCAAAACGGCATTTATTGTTTGAATTTCGTAATAAAATTGGCAGAATCTGAGAATCTGTCCCGTATCAATAGTAACCTGCTCGGTCTTGTCTGTCGGTGTCAGTGTCCTCTTTGCTTCGCGATTTTTCTCTGCGTGAAAAGTGACATTTGCGTGAGTCTTACGGTCAATGTGTGAGAGTTGGCAGTAAAGATCCGGGTTTGAGATTCTGCTGCAGGGAAACCGGTTTCATTCATGTCCTTTGACAAACGAACAGATTTAAATTAAGCATATCAAAATAAGATAAAAATGAGTGTTGGGGAACGATTAATCCCATCCAAAATAAAAGTTTATTATTGCATAATATAGAAATATTTGCATGTTTATACTGTTTTTATATTTATTCATAATTTATATTATATATAAATTACACATTTTTCTTAAACATTAATGTACACACACATATATTTTGTAAACATAAACTTTTATTTTGGATGCGATTAATCGCGAATAATCGTTTCACGGCACTAATAAACATGAATGCTTTTCTCGAGCATGATCCCGAGTCTGTCCACCAGGGGGCTCTTCTCCAGGAATCTGATTTCACTGCATTTTGGAGCCAGAAAATGGGGGGATGAGCCTCAAAGCTCTGTACAAAGATTGAGGACTGAGACTCCCGTCTGAAAGCTGAACGTTGAGCGATCTCGATCAGGATGTTTGTGCTGAAGCTCTGAGTGATCATCTTCTGTTGGTCTGAGGTTTCCGTAAACACCTTGACACACAGATGGTGTTGTGGTCAGATAAAAGCAGTGCAATGATCCCCGAACCCGCCGGTTTGAGTCACACCATGTGCTTGTGTTTCTCAGGTCCATGGCAGCTCTGGGCGTTCAGGTTCCTCAGAGATGAGCTTGACACCCGTTCTGGAGGAAACGTTGATCAAACGTTCTCAGCAGAAGAAGCGAACGTCTCCGCTCAACTATAAAGAGAGAGTGTTCGTGCTCACCAAGAGCAAACTCACGTACTATGAGCTCAGAGCTGAGGTGAGGGAACGCTTTACGAAGGATATTAACACATGAGGGTTATTGAGTGTGATTGAGGGTTATTGAGTGTGATTGAGTGTGATTGAGTGTTATTGAGGGTTATTGAGTGTTATTGAGAGTGATTGAGTGTGATTGAGTGTGATTGAGTGTGATTGAGTGTGATTGAGTGTGATTGAGTGTGATTGAGGGTTATTGAGGGTTATTGAGGGTTATTGAGGGTTATTGAGAGTGATTGAGTGTGATTGAGTGTGATTGAGTGTGGTTGAGTGTGATTGAGGGTTATTGAGTGTGATTGAGGGTTATTGAGAGTGATTGAGTGTGATTGAGTGTGATTGAGTGTGATTGAGTGTGATTGAGTGTGATTGAGGGTTATTGAGGGTTATTGAGTGTGATTGAGTGTGATTGAGGGTTATTGAGAGTGATTGAGGGTTATTGAGTGTGATTGAGTGTGGTTGAGTGTGATTGAGTGTGATTGGGTGTGATTGAGGGTTATTGAGGGTTATTGAGTGTGATTGAGTGTGATTGAGGGTTATTGAGTGTGATTGAGTGTGATTGAGTGTGATTGAGTGTGATTAAGTGTGATTGAGGGTTATTGAGTGTGATTGAGGGTTATTGAGTGTGATTGAGGGTTATTGAGTGTGATTGAGGGTTATTGAGTGTGATTGAGTGTGATTGAGTGTGATTAAGTGTGATTGAGGGTTATTGAGTGTGATTGAGGGTTATTGAGTGTGATTGAGGGTTATTGAGTGTGATTGAGTGTGATTGAGGGTTATTGAGGGTTATTGAGGGTGATTGAGTGTGATTGAGGGTTATTGAGTGTGATTGAGTGTGATTGAGGGTTATTGAGTGTGATTGAGTGTGATTGAGTGTGATTGAGGGTTATTGAGGGTGATTGAGTGTGATTGAGTGTGATTGAGGGTTATTGAGGGTTATTGAGTGTGATTAAGTGTGATTGAGGGTTATTGAGTGTGATTGAGTGTGATTGAGGGTTATTGAGGGTGATTGAGGGTTATTGAGTGTGATTGAGGGTTATTGAGTGTGATTGAGGGTTATTGAGTGTGATTGAGTGTGATTGGGGGTTATTGAGTGTGATTGAGGGTTATTGAGTGTGATTGAGTGTGATTGAGTGTGATTGAGGGTTATTGAGTGTGATTGAGGGTTATTGAGTGTGATTGAGTGTGATTGAGTGTGATTGAGTGTGATTGAGGGTTATTGAGGGTTATTGAGTGTGATTGAGTGTGATTGAGGGTTATTGAGTGTGGTTAAGTGTGATTGAGGGTTATTGAGTGTGATTGAGGGTTATTGAGTGTTATTGAGAGTGATTGAGGGTTATTGAGTGTTATTGAGTGTGATTGAGGGTTATTGAGTGTGATTGAGGGTTATTGAGTGTTATTGAGAGTGATTGAGTGTTATTGAGTGTGATTGAGGGTTATTGAGTGTGATTGAGGGTTATTGAGTGTGATTGAGTGTGATTGAGTGTGATTGAGTGTGATCGAGTGTTATTGAGGGTTATTGAGAGTGATTGAGTGTGATTGAGTGTGATTGAGTGTGATTGAGGGTTATTGAGTGTGATTGAGTGTGATTGAGGGTTATTGAGGGTGATTGAGTGTGATTGAGGGTTATTGAGTGTGATTGAGTGTGATTGAGTGTGATTGAGTGTGATTGAGGGTTATTGAGTGTGATTGAGTGTGATTGAGGGTTATTGAGTGTGATTGAGGGTTATTGAGTGTGATTGAGGGTTATTGAGTGTGATTGAGGGTTATTGAGTGTGATTGAGTGTGATTGAGTGTGATTGAGGGTTATTGAGTGTGATTGAGTGTGATTGAGGGTTATTGAGTGTGATTGAGTGTGATTGAGGGTTATTGAGGGTGATTGAGTGTGATTGAGGGTTATTGAGTGTGATTGAGGGTTATTGAGTGTGATTGAGTGTTATTGAGTGTGATTGAGGGTTATTGAGGGTTATTGAGTGTGATTGAGTGTGATTGAGGGTTATTGAGTGTGATTGAGGGTTATTGAGTGTGATTGAGGGTTATTGAGTGTGATTGAGGGTTATTGAGTGTGATTGAGTGTGATTGAGGGTTATTGAGTGTGATTGAGTGTGATTGAGTGTGATTGAGGGTTATTGAGTGTGATTGAGTGTGATTGAGTGTGATTGAGTGTGATTGAGGGTTATTGAGTGTTATTGAGTGTGATTGAGTGTGATTGAGGGTTATTGAGGGTTATTGAGTGTGATTGAGTGTGATTGAGTGTGATTGAGGGTGATTGAGGGTTATTGACTGTGATTGAGGGTTATTGAGTGTGATTGAGTGTGATTGAGGGTTATTGAGTGTTATTGAGTGTGATTGAGTGTGATTTGAGGGTGATTGAGGGTTATTGAGTGTTATTGAGTGTGATTGAGTGTGATTGAGGGTTATTGAGGGTTATTGAGTGTGATTGAGTGTGATTGAGTGTGATTGAGGGTTATTGAGTGTGATTGAGTGTGATTGAGTGTGATTGAGTGTGATTGAGGGTTATTGAGTGTTATTGAGTGTGATTGAGTGTGATTGAGGGTTATTGAGGGTTATTGAGTGTGATTGAGTGTGATTGAGTGTGATTGAGGGTGATTGAGTGTGATTGAGGGTGATTGAGGGTTATTGACTGTGATTGAGGGTTATTGAGTGTGATTGAGTGTGATTGAGGGTTATTGAGTGTGATTGAGTGTGATTGAGTGTGATTGAGGGTTATTGAGGGTGATTGAGTGTGATTGAGTGTGATTGAGGGTTATTGAGAGTGATTGAGTGTGATTGAGTGTGATTGAGTGTGATTGAGGGTGATTGAGTGTGATTGAGTGTGATTGAGTGTGATTGAGGGTGATTGAGTGTGATTGAGTGTGATTGAGTGTGATTGAGTGTGATTGAGTGTGATTGAGGGTTATTGAGTGTGATTGAGTGTTATTGAGGGTGATTGAGTGTGATTGAGTGTGATTGAGGGTTATTGAGTGTGATTGAGGGTTATTGAGTGTGATTGAGGGTTATTAAGTGTGATTGAGGGTTATTGAGGGTGATTGAGTGTGATTGAGGGTTATTGAGTGTTATTGAGAGTGATTGAGTGTTATTGAGTGTTATTGAGTGTGATTGAGGGTTATTGAGTGTGATTGAGGGTTATTGAGTGTGATTGAGTGTGATTGAGTGTGATTGAGGGTTATTGAGTGTGATTGAGGGTTATTGAGTGTGATTGAGTGTGATTGAGTGTGATTGAGTGTGATTGAGGGTTATTGAGTGTGATTGAGTGTGATTGAGTGTGATTGAGTGTGATTGAGGGTTATTGAGTGTGATTGAGTGTGATTGAGGGTTATTAAGTGTGATTGAGTGTGATTGAGTGTGATTGAGGGTTATTGAGGGTTATTGAGTGTGATTGAGTGTGATTGAGGGTTATTAAGTGTGATTGAGTGTGATTGAGTGTGATTGAGGGTTATTGAGTGTGATTGAGTGTGATTGAGTGTGATTGAGGGTTATTGAGTGTTATTGAGTGTGATTGAGTGTGATTGAGGGTTATTGAGGGTTATTGAGGGTGATTGAGTGTGATTGAGGGTGATTGAGGGTTATTGACTGTGATTGAGGGTTATTGAGTGTGATTGAGTGTGATTGAGGGTTATTGAGTGTTATTGAGTGTGATTGAGTGTGATTTGAGGGTGATTGAGTGTGATTGAGGGTTATTGAGTGTGATTGAGTGTGATTGAGTGTGATTGAGGGTTATTGAGTGTGATTGAGTGTGATTGAGTGTGATTGAGGGTTATTGAGTGTGATTGAGTGTGATTGAGTGTGATTGAGTGTGATTGAGTGTGATTGAGGGTTATTGAGTGTGATTGAGTGTGATTGAGTGTGATTGAGTGTGATTGAGGGTTATTGAGTGTGATTGAGTGTGATTGAGGGTTATTGAGTGTGATTGAGTGTTATTGAGTGTGATTGAGTGTGATTGAGGGTTATTGAGTGTGATTGAGTGTGATTGAGTGTGATTGAGTGTGATTGAGGGTTATTGAGTGTGATTGAGTGTGATTGAGTGTGATTGAGGGTTATTGAGTGTGATTGAGTGTGATTGAGTGTGATTGAGTGTGATTGAGTGTGATTGAGGGTTATTGAGTGTGATTGAGTGTGATTGAGTGTGATTGAGTGTGATTGAGTGTGATTGAGTGTGATTGAGGGTTATTGAGTGTGATTGAGTGTGATTGAGGGTTATTGAGTGTGATTGAGTGTTATTGAGTGTGATTGAGTGTTATTGAGTGTGATTGAGGGTTATTGAGTGTGATTGAGGGTTGTGTTTTGCAGAAGAGGCTGAAGAAGGGCTCGGTGGATCTGCAGAGGATCAAGTGTGTGGAGATTGTGAAGAACTACGCCTCCATCATCCCCTGCCAGAACAAATACCCCTTCCAGGTCTTTATTACAACCTGAACACATTAAAACTGATGCAAACACACACAACAAAATATACGCTGTAACAAAAGATTTCATGAAGTTATCGTTGGAGAACGTCTTACAAGAACAGGCTTTCGACTTCAACATTTCACTTGTTAAATGGCATTTCTTTGTAATTATTTATGAAATTTACTAGCAATTTCTGAGTGAAAAATGTTTCTGCACCAAATTTATTTGGTATACAACAGATGTTTATAGTTCACTCTTAAAAATAAAGGTTAAGTCACCTTTATTTATAAAGTGCTTTTACAGCACAGAGTGTTTCAGAGCAGCTTTACAGAGATAACAGGAAAATAATGCAACAAAGTTTATTTATATATAGAAATTATATATTATATAGAAAATAGCGTCACAGTCCAGCTTAAGTAAGTTCAGTGATGATTCATTTCTGTTGTAAAGAAGTTATTAATTTAGTTAATTTATATATAGAGAGGAGAAAACAGTGATGTCATCGTCTGGCTCAGTTCAGTTCTCATATAATGGTTCTTTATTGGTTCCATGAGGAACCTTTAACATCCATGGAACCACAAACGGTTCTTCAGATCACTAACCTGTAGGAAAACATAGGTTGTTTTAAACACGAGACACGGACGGGTCAGATCACAATCTCTCTCTCGCTTCAGGTCGTCCATGATTCCACCACGCTGTATATTTTCGCTCCCAGTAATGAGAGTCGAAGCGTTTGGGTCCAGAACATCAAGGAAGGTCAGTGAGATTCTCATGTGTTTCATTAATCGTGTATGATCTTCATAAGCAACATGTAATTAATGAATGTACTGTAAGCTCTCGCATTCACACGACCCAAAACCACTGAAACTACTGAAGAAACAGTCACACTTCCCCAGTGAACGCAGAACTGACACACTGTCGAGGAACGAAGAGCCGCAAATAGCAAATATATCAAAAATAAATCATTTAAAAATACTTTTTTGTCTTTAAACATGATGTATGTGGTATATAATCATTCCAGACCACATTCATTTGATTCTCTTTTCACACACAGTTTGTCTCAAAGCAGCTTTACATACGTTCATTATGTTAGTATTTGTAACATCTTAATGTCTTCTAGTCACATTGATCAGTTTGGATTTGCCGACAGGATAGTTTAGATTGTGAGACGATATAAAGCACCAGCCGGATGAGATTTGTTAAATGGCTTTAGTCAGAATATGTAAGTTGGATCTATAAAGTCGTATAGATGAAGTTAGTCATTCGGTTTGAACTGATATTGAGGATTATGAATCTGTAAAGTTTTGCTTTTAACATTTTGGTGTCGTTACAAACATAATTATATGAGTTGATGTGAATCACATGATGATGCGTTTGATATTCACCAGTGATGTCACTGAAAGCTGTGCTTTAAAGGTGACGTATTACGCCCCTTTTCACCTGATGTAATATAAATCTCTGGCGTCTCCAGAATGTGTGTGTGAAATTTCAGCTCAAATTACCAGATCATTTATTTTTGCTTGTCAAATTTGCCCCTTTTTGGCTGTAAGCAAAAACACGTTGTTTTTGTGTGTGTCCCTTTGAATGCAAATGAGCTTTAGCTCCGCCTCCGTTCAGAAGAGGGCGGAGCTTCAGAGACTCCGGCAATAACAACACAGGCCGATCTCACTGATCCAGAGTCAGGAGTAACAGCAGCGAGTGCAGCCTTACGGAGAGACTCAGGGAGAGCTTCACTTTTACACGTTTCTGAATGTTAGCGGAGACATTTCTGTAGTTGTTGTGGAGTTACACTGATCATCTCCTCATCATGTTGAACTCTTCCACAAGTGTCCACAGTTCCTGAGGTGTTTATAAGACAGCGCTGACATGTTCTGGTCAATAGTGTTCAGTGTCGTCTGTGCTCGACCACAGAACAGTTTCAGGCTTTGCTGGATCTTCTCCAGTGCGTTAGAACTGGTCTCTGTTGGCGCTCGCCGAACCCAATGTCGCTGGTGTGTGTGAACGTGCAGATTAAGGGCCGGCAATATTATAATAAGATCCTCTTCATACGGCAGAAGGAGCGAAATCTGATCGGCTTATTTTAGAAATGCTCTCAGAGAAAGGCTCACCAGAACACAGTTACTGGGTTTCAGTTTTCAGGTTTTCGGGGTTGGGAAGCACCAGGAACCCGATTTTAGTACTTACGGGAAAAGTCAGATTTCCATTATATGTCCCCTTTAATGCTGACACATGACCCCTCCAGTACAGACTTTTAACTTTAACTTTTAAACTTTATTGTCCTTAAAGGCAATTCTTTGTGTAGACAGCAGTATACACATGCACATATAACAACATCTATCACAACACAACACACAGATTACAATCAATCATTTAAAAACCTAATTACAGCAGGTATAAAGGAATTTCTGTATCTATTTGATTTACACAAGGGGAGTTTAAATCTCCGTCCTGAAGGAAGTAGTTGAAGTTCACTACATAATGGGTGAGTGACATCAGAAAAGACTAACTGGCCCTTCCTAGTCATCCTATGCTCATAAATTTGTGTGATAGTCCTTAAGTCAATCCCAACTATCTTGCTACATATTGTAACTATGCTTGTCAACTTCCTCCTATTCTTAACATTAAGATTACCATACCAACAAATAATAGAAAAACTTAAAACAGCCTCGATAAAACAGGTATAAAACATTTTCATAAAAGACACATCCATGTTAAAGGTTCGAAGTTTCCTTAGAAAATACATACGCTGAAGAGCCTTTCCTCTAATGATATCAGTGTTTGCCTCAAATTGTAGTTTGTCATCAATTACAGTCCCTAAATATTTATACTGTGTAACCACTTCTACCTGATGTCCCTTTATGACAGAAGGCAACACAGGTACAGACAGCTGTGTGTGTGTGTGTGTTTGTTCCTCAGAGATAAAGCACAATGCTCATATCGCAGCCAAGTTCCACCCTCAGTTCTGGCAGGAGGGCGAGTGGCAGTGCTGTGGACAAGTGGATAAACTCGCGCCGGGATGCGAGGGCTACAACCTGTTCGGGGACGGTGAGAGCCACGCCCACATCTCAACATCCAATCAGCAACAAAACCAAGCCCCGCTCACATCTCAACATCCAATCACCATCATAAACAAGCCCCGCCCACATCTCAACATCCAAACACCAACAGAACCAAGCCCCGCTCACATCTCAACATCCAATCACCATCATAAACAAGCCCCGCCCACATCTCAACATCCAATCACCAACAGAACCAAGCCCCGCCAACTTCTCAACATCCAATCACCAACAGAACCAAGCCACGCCCACATCTCAACATCCAATCACCAACAAAACCAAGCCCCGCTCACATCTCAACATCCAATCACCATCATAAACAAGCCCCGCCCACATCTCAACATCCAATCACCAACAGAACCAAGCCCCGCCCACATCTCAACATCCAATCACCAACAGAACCAAGCCCCGCCCACATCTCAACATCCAATCACCAACAGAACCAAGCCCCCCCCACATCTCAACATCCAATCACCAACAGAACCAAGCCCCGCCCACTTCTCAACATCCAATCACCAACAGAACCAAGCCCCGCCCACTTCTCAACATCCAATCACCAACAGAACCAAGCCACGCCCACATCTCAACATCCAATCACCAACAGAACCAAGCCACGCCCACATCTCAACATCCAATCACCAACAGAACCAAGCCCCGCCCTGCATTTCAACATCCAATCACCATCATAAACAAGCCCCGCTCACATCTCAACATCCAATCACCAACAGAACCAAGCCCCGCCCACATCTCAACATCCAATCACCAACAGAACCAAGCCCCGCCCACATCTCAACATCGAATCACCAACAGAACCAAGCCCCGCCCACATCTCAACATCCAATCACCAACAGAACCAAGCCCCGCCCTGCATTTCAACATCCAATCACCATCATAAACAAGCCCCGCTCACATCTCAACATCCAATCACCAACAGAACCAAGCCCCGCCCACATCTCAAAATCCAATCACCAACAGAACCAAGCCCCGCCCACATCTCAACATCCAATCACCAACAGAACCAAGCCCCGCCCACATCTCAACATCCAATCACCAACAGAACCAAGCCCCGCCCACTTCTCAACATCCAATCACCAACAGAACCAAGCCCCGCCCACATCTCAACATCCAATCACCAACAGAACCAAGCCCCGCCCACTTCTCAACATCCAATCACCAACAGAACCAAGCCCCGCCAACTTCTCAACATCCAATCACCAACAGAACCAAGCCACGCCCACATCTCAACATCCAATCATCAACAGAACCAAGCCCCGCCCTGCATTTCAACATCCAATCACCAACAGAACCAAGCCCCGCCCACATCTCAACATCCAATCACCAACAGAACCAAGCCCCGCCCTGCATTTCAACATCCAATCACCAACAGAACCAAGCCCCGCCCACATCTCAACATCCAATCACCAACAGAACCAAGCCCCGCCCACATCTCAACATCCAATCACCAACAGAACCAAGCCCCGCCCACTTCTCAACATCCAATCACCAACAGAACCAAGCCCCGCCCACATCTCAACATTCAATCACCAACAGAACCAAGCCCCGCCCTGCATTTCAACATCCAATCACCAACAGAACCAAGCCCCGCCCACATCTCAACATCCAATCACCAACAGAACCAAGCCCCGCCCACATCTCAACATCCAATCACCAACAGAACCAAGCCCCGCCCACTTCTCAACATCCAATCACCAACAGAACCAAGCCCCGCCCACTTCTCAACATCCAATCACCAACAGAACCAAGCCCCGCCCTGCATTTGATCTTTTCTAGGCTGCGTTCCAGTCCAATATTGTCATGCCCTTCCCTCGCTAACTTCCCTCCGTCTCGTTCACTCGGATATACGTCATTGCTAACGTTGCACGAGTGCCCACTACTGGCGGAAACCGCAATGAGCTGAACTGGAACATCCTAAGCCCTTAATCACTTTGAATCAGCTATGAGTTGATTTATTATTTACTTTTTTTCCCTTTAAGAATTTGTTTAATGCAGCATCCACATGTATATAGGTGTGTTTGGGTTATTTTAAAATAAATAAATAAATCATAATTAATATATCATAGAGTGTTTGTTGTGGTGGTGATTAGACGATCTGTGGTTATCGTACTGCATTGTGAGACATTTAGATGCCTGAAGTGTTCATATGAAGTAGACCCGCTCCCTCGGTCTAAATCGAGGGAACGAGTGTCTGTCCAGATAAACTGCCCTCGTTCACTTCACAAAGTGGAACCCACTTCAAAATGGCGGCAGGGATTCCCCCGAGGGGAAGTGCTTAGGGAAGTTCGCAAGTGCGTGTCTAAAAGTGGACTGGAACGCAGCCCTGATCATCCCTTTCACTCCGATATGTCACAATACGAAACAAATGATCTGTCTCTATTTCCATTTCATCGCAACTTAAAGGTTTAGTTGACTTCAGAATGAAAATTTCCTGATAATTTACTCACGCCATCCAAGATGTTCAGTCTTTCTTTCCTCAGTCGAAAATAAATTACGTTGTTTTTTTTTTCAAGGAATAAGAGTCTTATCTAGACAAACTATCGTTATTTTATAACAAAAATAAACATTTATATACTTTTAAACCACAAATGCTGGTCTTGTACGAGCTGTGATGCGACACACATTACGTGATCATGATGAAAGGTCACGCGTGTTCCGGTTCAGAAATGTAGAGTAGTGTGAAAAACTCTCGTCTCATTTTCTCCTCCAACTTCAAAATCGTCCGACATCGTTGTTTTATCTTTTATTTATTTTGTAAATGGCGTTTGACACGTTCGCTCTGTAAACACTAGATCTGTTCTTACGCCTACGTCCCGCTTGACCTTTCACCCTGATGACGTAATGTGTGTCGCATCACAGCTCGAGCAAGACCAGCATTAGTGGTTATAAAGTATATAAGTGTGTATTTTGTTATAAATGTCGGCTGGTTTGTCTAGATCAGACTCTTATTCCTCGGCTGGATCGTGTCGAGACTTTGAAGCTGCACTGAAACTCACATCTGGACCTTCGACCCGTTGGACCCCATTGAAGACACTATATGGAGAAACCCAGGAGTGTGTTCCTCAAAAACTTTAATTTCTTTTCCACTGAAGAAAGAAACAATCAATTGGCTTGGCCATCGCACGCCTCAGGTGATATGTGCGTGGGAAACGGCTAGTCAAACATCTAAAATAACGAGGAACTCGCGCACACTGTCAATGCTTGCAAATGAGTGTCAAATGTTGTTAGCAACGTTTCGTTCTCACGACCTTCATCAGGCATGTACAACTCTTCCTCTGATTTACATTTATTCATTTAGCTGACGCTTTTATCCAAAGCGACTTACAATTGCTATATATGTCAGAGGTCGCACGCCGCTGGAGCAACTAGGGGTTAAGTGTCTTGCTCAGGGACACATTGGTGTCTCACAGTGGATTCGACCCCGGGTCTCTCACACCAAAGGCATGTGTCTTTTCCACTGTTGTTTTCCTGTACTGTAGAAATAACTCGAGTGTTTCTCTCCCAGTTTCCCGTAAACCTCTCCCTCCGGTTCCTGGAGACGAGAGCGGCTCTGCGGTGAGTTACTCGCCTCCACGTCTGAGTGCTTTAATGTTCCTGCGTCTCGTGTGTGTGTGTGTCATCAGTGTTTTCTCCACAGGCTCGCCGGCCGCCCCCACCCCCCCCACAGGAGGCACAGGAAGAGGCGGGGCCTGGGCAGGAAGTGGTCATCGCGCTGTACGACTTCAAAGGGCTGGAGCCTCATGATTTGACGCTGAAGACGGGTGAAGAGTACGTGATCCTGGAGAAGTGTGGCGTCAACTGGTACAAGGCCCGGAACACACACGGGTGCGTCTCAGACATCTCTCCCTAATGTGTGTTCAGGTCGAATATCACCCGCCTTTAAATCGCTTATAAATCTCTGGTTATGCTGTGTTATCACCAAATATTCAATCTTTTTGTCAGCTTGTTTTCTGTCAGTTTGCACAGGATTCGTCTGTGTTTGTGCAGTTGGCTGATCGTAGCTCATTCTCCTCAGTCTTATAATAGTCCTCTAAAGCTCATTCACCAGACAGGAAGGCAAGTTCACACACTGCAAAAACATATTTTCTCACTCAGTATTTTTGTCTTGTTTCCAGTCCAAATATCTCATCAAAATGAAGTGAGTTTTTGCTTAAAACAAGCAAAATTATCTGCAAATGGTGTAAAAAAAAAAAAAAAGAAGTTGTTTCCGTTTGAATTAAGATTATTTTTCTGACCCCATTGTCAGATCATTTTGCTTGTTTTAAGCATCAACTCACTTAAAGCTGCAGTCCGTATCTTTTCCTCTTTGTCGCCATCTCTCTGTTCGAAATCTGTAACTGCAGTGATTGGCTGAATTATCATCTTTACGTGGGTTGTAAATCGGCATGAAACAGCGCGGATGAACACAGTGCTTTGAGGCGAGTGCTGCTGTCAGTCACCGCGCTGTGTGGATACTGGCATACAGAATCACAGATTCACTTTTTGAAAGTTTGACCAACATAAGAATTTTCATAAGAAAATGTCTTCTGAACAAGTAAGTAACATCCATTTTTGTTCTGACCAACTAAGGGGGAAAAAGCATTCGACATGATAAGCTTCGTTAGATTTAATCAACGCGATTTACAGCAACCGTGCAAATTATAGCCTACTTTGTTCTCAAATTGTTCATGTTAACAACATCAGCATTGCGTGACTAATGTTAAATTTAATGTGTTTTATGGTTACCTGTGTAGTTCAGAATTCATATTCTCCATAATAGCAAAACGAGAAAGGCACAACAAAGGAAACTCCATAACTGTGTGAATTAAGAAAACGTACTGTTACACGATTGAACTATTGAAATGTCTTACTTGTTCAGCAGAAAAAAGCCGTCTCTTCTTCCGTCTCGAACCCCTTCAAAACACGGAGTTCACGCACTTTTCAAAAGCCCCGCCGATGTTTAAATCCTTGTGTTCGCATGAGACGGTTTCTTTCTCTTTCTCTAGCCACCTTAAATCCGAAGTACGAAGTCTTTTGGGTTTTATAACTGCTGAATCTCCAGTTGACACTGATGATTGTTGTTTGGATCTCTGGATGCCATAAGTTTAATTATGTAAAGTGCTGCGAGAAAAGCCTATACATCTCTACATCTCGTCACGCGCAGTATAGCCGGCTAGCCGAAACTCCTTCTTTATGTGTACGGGTGTGACGTCATGACGCAAAGACATGCTCGAATCTCCCGCGGAAACCCACCAGTACCACTGGAATTAAAATCATTATTACAAGCTAACCGTTTTGAATCTAGCTATGGCAAGCAGAGAGTTTTGACCACTGGCAGAATACGTTTTTTTTAATATAATTATTTCGGATTATTTTTAACTTAAAAAAGTTACGGACAGCAGCTTTAATTTTGATTAATTTCCCCTGAAAACCGGATATAATATCTTATGTCATTTTACGCATCTAGTAAATGCATCTTGATTTAGGAATTTTTAGATATTTGAGCTGGAAACAAGACAGAAACACTGAGTAAGAAAAGCATTTTTTAAATATTAAATCCGATATGTGGTGATAATAACGCATAAAGAGAGGTTTAGAAGGACATTAAAGGAACACCACAGGTCTACTGAAGCCTCCTCGGATCGTGTGTATCTCAGCGACAGTGGCGTTTCACATCATCACATGCGATGAACATCATTATAATCTGCACAGTGTTTGCCCTGAAGTGTCAGACAGTGTGACTTTCATTGAAAAATGTGTTTTGAGCTCTTCCTGTAATGATTGCTCTTTCCCAGCATGTATATTTCGATGTATTCGGATGAAACCCAGTTTGTGATTACAGTTATTGTTATTGTGTGTGTGTTGTTGCAGAGACGAGGGCTACATCCCAAGCAACTACGTGACGGAGAAGGAGTCCGACACACTGGAGCAGTTCATGTGAGTCACACAACTCTACACAGCTCTACACAACTCTACACAACTCTACACAACTCTACACCACTCTACACCACTCTACACAATTCTACACAGCTCTACACCACTCTAAACCACTCTACACAACTCTACACAACTCTACACCACTCTACACCACTCTACACAACTCTACACAACTCTATACGGCTCTACACAACTCTACACAACTCTACACAACTCTGTACAGCTCTACACAACTCTACACCACTCTACACCACTCTACACAACTCTACACAACTCTACACAGCTCTACACAACTCTACACAACTCTACACCGCTCTACACAACTCTACACAACTCTACACAGCTCTACACAACTCTACACAACTCTACACAACTCTACACAACTCTACACAACTCTACACAACTCTACACCACTCTACACAACCCTACACAACTCTATACAGCTCTACAGAACTCTACACCGCTCTACACAGCTCTACACAGCTCTACACAGCTCTACACAGCTCTACACAACTCTACACAACTCTACACAACTCTACACAGCTCTACACAACTCTACACAACTCTACACAACTCTATACAGCTCTACACAACTCTACACCGCTCTACACAGCTCTACACAACTCTACACAGCTCTACACAACTCTACACAGCTCTACACAGCTCTACACAGCTCTACACAACTCTACACCGCTCTACACAGCTCTACACAACTCTACACAGCTCTACACAACTCTACACAGCTCTACACAACTCTACACAGCTCTACACAACTCTACACAGCTCTACACAACTCTACACAAATCTACACAACCCTACACAACTCTACACAGCTCACTGTCCTCATAGTGACGAGGACACATGAAAACACACTTCTATTAGAGTTTCGTCAAACGTCCACATGTGACCAAGCGTTTGACTAGTTGTAAATGTGTGTATATATATTGTTGTGCTGCTTCATATTTTTGTGGAAACTGTGATGTTAAAGTTAATTTTTCAGGATTCTTTGATGAATATAAAGAAAAAAACAACATTTGTTTGAAACAGAATCTTTTTTTTTACAATATAAATGTCTTTACTGTCACTTTTGATCAATTTTAATGCATCTTTGATTAATTAAAGTATTCATTTCTTTAAAAAATCTTATTGAATATTAGAATGTATATGCTTAATTAATAAATGTTTATTTTCATATGTTCCTATATGTTTTGTTAGGGTTGTATTTTTGTGTTTTAGGATCAGATTTTAAACTTCAGTTGTTTATTTGTGTGTTGTGTTTCAGATGGTTCTGTAAAAATGTAAATCGCAGCAAAGCTGAAGAGCAGCTCAGGAAAGAGGTGTGTGTGTGTGTGTGTGTGTGCACGCTTGTGTGTGTGTGTTTTTGTAGTGTGTATGTGTGAGTGAGTGAGTGTGTGTGTGTGTGTGTGAGAGAGAGTGTGTGTGTGAGAGTGTGTGTGTGTGTGTGCGCGCGCTTGTGTGAGTGAGTGTGTGTGTGGAATCAGTGTGAACATTCAGAACAGTATGTGTTAAACACACTTTATAATGTGTTTAGGGTAAAGAAGGGGGTTTTATGGTTCGAGTGTCCAGCAATACAGGGACATACACTGTGTCACTGTACACCAAAAACACAGGGTGAGACTCTCACACTCACACACACACACACACACTCACTCATGATGCGATGCTGATAGTGTGTGTTGATGGTAACGATCTCTGCTGGTTGTAGGGATGGAGTAGCCACGGTCAGACATTACCAGATCAAAGAGACGCACGGCTCCCCGCCACAGTTTTACCTGGCAGAGAAGTATGTGTTCGGCAGCATCTGTGAGCTGATCGAGTACCACAAACACAACGCAGCGGGACTCGTCTCCAGACTCCGGCACGCGGTGGGCGACCAGACCAGAGGAGCCCCGCCCACAGCAGGGTTCAGCTACGGTACACACTCACACACACACACACACACACACTGAACAGACATTGACACATTGATTCCAAAAACAAGGGTTTGCGAGTTAATGAGAAGCTAATAATTAATTAAATTGTAAAAATGCAAAATTATAATAAATGCATAAAATATAACTAATTTTTAAGTTGCTTTGGACAAAAACTAAATTACTAAAAAACTAAATTATCAAATGTAAATTTACATGTAAAATAAAAACTTTCTTTAGACATTCTTTTTATGTATGGTTATATCTAAAACCATAAACATGCTGCTTGAAAATAAAATAAATGTTACATGAAATGAAAAAAAATATTAGTCCCTCCAGTGGGACTACTGATGCTGGGATAAACCCCCCAGTGGGACTACTGATGCTGGGATAAACCCTCCAGTGGGACTACTGATGCTGGGATAAACCCCCCAGTGGGACTACTGATGCTGGGATAAACCCTCCAGTGGGACTACTGATGCTAGGATAAACCCTCCAGTGGGACTACTGATGCTGGGATAAACCCTCCAGTGGGAACACTGATGCTGAGATAAACCCTCCAGTGGGAACACTGATGCTGAGATAAACCCTCCAGTGGGACTACTGATGCTGGGATAAACCCTCCAGTGGGACTACTGATGCTGGGATAAACCCCCCAGTGGGAACACTGATGCTGAGATAAACCCTCCAGTGGGACTACTGATGCTGGGATAAACCCCCCAGTGGGAACACTGATGCTGGGATAAACCCTCCAGTGGGACTACTGATGCTGGGATAAACCCTCCAGTGGGACTACTGATGCTGAGATAAACCCTCCAGTGGGACTACTGATGCTGGGATAAACCCCCCAGTGGGACTACTGATGCTGGGATAAACCCTCCAGTGGGACTACTGATGCTGGGATAAACCCCCCAGTGGGACTACTGATGCTGGGATAAACCCTCCAGTGGGACTACTGATGCTGGGATAAACCCCCCAGTGGGACTACTGATGCTGGGATAAACCCTTCAGTGGGACTACTGATGCTGGGATAAACCCTTCAGTGGGACTACTGATGCTGGGATAAACCCCCCAGTGGGACTACTGATGCTGGGATAAACCCCCCAGTGGGACTACTGATGCTGGGATAAACCCTCCAGTGGGACTACTGATGCTGGGATAAACCCCCCAGTGGGACTACTGATGCTGGGATAAACCCTCCAGTGGGACTACTGATGCTGGGATAAACCCTTCAGTGGGACTACTGATGCTGGGATAAACCCTTCAGTGGGACTACTGATGCTGGGATAAACCCCCCAGTGGGACTACTGATGCTGGGATAAACCCCCCAGTGGGACTACTGATGCTGGGATAAACCCTCCAGTGGGACTACTGATGCTGGGATAAACCCTCCAGTGGGACTACTGATGCTGAGATAAACCCTCCAGTGGGACTACTGATGCTGGGATAAACCCTCCAGTGGGACTACTGATGCTGGGATAAACCCTTCAGTGGGACTACTGATGCTGGGATAAACCCTTCAGTGGGACTACTGATGCTGGGATAACCCCCCCAGTGGGACTACTGATGCTGGGATAAACCCTCCAGTGGGACTACGGATGCTGGGATAAACCCTCCAGTGGGACTACGGATGCTGGGATAAACCCTTCAGTGGGACTACTGATGCTGGGATAAACCCTTCAGTGGGACTACTGATGCTGGGATAACCCCCCCAGTGGGACTACTGATGCTGGGATAACCCCCCCAGTGGGACTACTGATGCTGGGATAAACCCTTCAGTGGGACTACTGATGCTGGGATAAACCCTTCAGTGGGACTACTGATGCTGGGATAACCCCCCCCCAGTGGGACTACTGATGCTGGGATAACCCCCCCAGTGGGACTACTGATGCTGGGATAAACCCTCCAGTGGGACTACGGATGCTGGGATAAACCCCCCAGTGGGACTACTGATGCTGGGATAAACCCCACAGTGGGAACACTGATGCTGGGATAAACCCCCCAGTGGGAACACTGATGCTGAAATAAACCCTTCAGTGGGACTACTGATGCTGGGATAAACCCTCCAGTGGGACTACTGGTGCTGGGATAAACCCCCCAGTGGGACTACTGATGCTGGGATAAACCCCCCAGTGGGACTACTGATGCTGGGATAAACCCTCCAGTGGGACTACTGGTGCTGGGATAAACCCCCCAGTGGGACTACTGATGCTGGGATAAACCCCCCCAGTGGGACTACTGATGCTGGGATAAACCCCCCAATGGGACTACTGATGCTGGGATAAACCCCCCAGTGGGAACACTGATGCTGGGATAAACCCCCCAGTGGGACTACTGATGCTGGGATAAACCCCCTAGTGGGAACACTGATGCTGGGATAAACCCTCCAGTGGGACTACTGATGCTGGGATAAACCCCCCAGTGGGACTACTGATGCTGGGATAAACCCCCCAGTGGGACTACTGATGCTCGGATAAACCCTCCAGTGGGACTACTGATGCTGGGATAAACCACCCAGTGGGACTACTGATGCTGACATAAACCCCCCAGTGGGAACACTGATGCTAGGATAAACCCCCCAGTGGGACTACTGATGCTGGGATAAACCCTCCAGTGGGACTACTGATGCTGGGATAAACCCCCCAGTGGGACTACTGATGCTGAGATAAACCCTCCAGAGGGACTACTGATGCTGGGATAAACCCCTCCAGTGGGAACACTGACGCTGGGATAAACCCCTCCAGTGGGAACACTGATGCTGGGATAAACCCTCCAGTGGGACTACTGATGCTGGGATAAACCCCTCCAGTGGGAACACTGACGCTGGGATAAACCCCTCCAGTGGGAACACTGATGCTGGGATAAACCCTCCAGTGGGACTACTGATGCTGGGATAAACCCTCCAGTGGGACTACTGATGCTGAGATAAACCCTCCAGTGGGACTACTGATGCTGGGATAAACCCCCCAGTGGTAACACTGATGCTGGGATGATGGGTATGGTAGCAAGATGCCTAAATGATGCAGATGGAGCTGGGGAGGTGGAGGGACGCCAGAACAGCAGATGCCAGAACGAGCTGATCGAGCAGCTGCTTATATGCTCCGCCGGTTAACTGGGAGATTAGATGGGTTCACTCCTCCCGAAATTACGTTGTGAACTTCACTAAGGGATGAAACACCGATAATAACCTGCCAGCCCAAGAAAAGCACGTACCTGGGTCTTGGTCGTGGGGCGAGGATATTCCTGGACAGCCGTTACCACCTTCTCCTGAGGCCGGACGAGTCCTCAACCTCTCTGGAACCCCAGGTATCGTGCATCGGAGAGTCCGAGATTGCACTTCCTCGGGTTGGCGGTCAGTCCAGCCTGTCGTAGCTCCACTAGCACCTTCCGGAGACGGTTCAAAGGTTTACCCCAGCTCTCAGAGTGGGTAACGACATCATCCAGGCCCGGTGAGGCTGCAGAAGGGTATCCATCATTGGCTGGAATGTTGCTGGTGCCCCATGCAGGCCTAAAACGAAGAACCCGATAATGCCAGTGACCGCCTGGCGTACTAAAGCCGGCTGGCCGTTAGAATCTCCTTTGGGATGCTGACCTGGCTGGTGGAAGTTACCTTTCATAGGGGGATGGCCTCAGGATAATGGGTGGCATAATCGACAATAACCAGAATATATTCATGACCCCGGGCTGATTTCCGCAGCGGCCCCACCAGATCCGTCCTGATGTGCCCGAAGGTTACCTCGATGATGGGCAACGGGATGAGAGGACTCCTGGACTCCTGGGCTTTCGCTGGGGAGAAGTACGCTGGCACACCAAAACCTTTTTACCTCGCCGTCCAGTCCTGGCCAGTGAAAGCAATCCCTAATTCGCTGTGCCGTGTTCAGGGCACCTAAATGGCCAGCAAGGGGGTGAGAGTGTGCCAGTGTCATGACGGTGGTAGTCTTACTGCGGGGAACATACACATATCCTTTATAAGCATCAAACTTATCTTGGCAATGCTCTGAGAATTTTGCCTGAGCACCACAGAGAAGGAACAAGAAACTGCCGCTTTTCACAATTATATCTGTGCCTTTTGAGTTGCCCGCATTCTCCACCAGTGTAGTGTAGGAAATGAAGGCACAGACAAGAGGGCTTCAGTGCTTAACAATTACCCCGGACGGGCCTTTTATTTAAACAATACTCAGATGTGACGAGTTTAGCTGTGTGTTTTCCTCTTCTGAGCTTCTGTGCTCTGGTGTGTGTCTTTCTCTGTGCTGGTGTTTTTCTACGTGGTTGGGAGCCTTAGTCGGTCTCTGGAAAAAATAGGAAGAGAGACAAACTGTCACTCTCTCCTTGGTAGATCCTTCTACCCTGTGCCTTTGGGCAGAGCTGCTTATGAACCTTCTGATTAAGGGAGAAATGAGCTTGAGTGCTGGTTTCTATAGCGATTGATGCCCGCACACGGCACACTGACTCCGCATAATATATATAAACTAAACAAAAATTAAAAAACAAAAATATTTTATTTGTTAAGCTGCACCTGACCAGTAACCAACTTTTAAGAACCGTGAACATGTAAAGGTGTTATAAAATTATTGAAAGATTTTAGGGCAAAATATTTTAGCTCAATGTTTTCGGCTGAAAATGTTTATTGGGAATCCCTGCTGTGGCGAAACAATCACAAACACGTCACGTATGAGTCAGAGGTCAGGGGTCACACCACACGCCTGATCTCCTGAGGAAC
>JARWKJ010000021.1:217500-257500 GCA_029959095.1 Rhinichthys osculus | reverse complement strand
GCAAACAATAAAGAGAAAAACAATATGAAGGTCCAGCTCCTGATGTGCACAGCTACAGGATAGGAATCAGAGCTATCTTCCACAAAGGCCAGCCATCTTAAATAATGCTTCCCAAATTCCACAGGTGTAGATCCTTATCTGGCAACCTATAAAAGAAAAGAGAGGACAACAGAACAAACCCAAAACAAACATTTAGCCGTAACAGGAGGGCACTTAAACTGCTGCTGTCACTCCCGGTTTAAAAAAGCAAAATTCTGATAGGAATATTTTTTCAAATTATCGTCCTATCTCTAATCTTTCATTCCTGGCTAAAATCTTGGAGGGTGTGGTCGCGGCCCAATTAAACAAACACTTAATTGAAAATAACCTATTTGAGCCTTATCAATCTGGGTTTGGGAAATTACACAGCACTGAGACTGCGTTGGTTAAAGTCACTAACGACTTACTTATAGCCTCCGGCTCCGGCTCCTTGTCCCTCCTCATCCTCTTGGATCTTCGTTCAGCCTTCGACACTGTTGACCATGCACTGTTACTCAATCGTCTGGAAAAAGTATTTGGTTTGTCAGAGACCGTTCTTGGCTGGTTCAAGTCCTATTTTACCGACCGCAGTCAATTTGTTTTAATGGGTGGTCCAAAGTTGGCTCTGTTCAAAATGGCGTCCCACAGGGATCAGTATTGGGTCCCTTACTTTTTAGCATGTATATCTATGTCAACTTGGTCAACTACTAAGATCTCTTGATCTTAATGATCACTTTTATGCTGATGATACGCAGATTTATATCCATTCAAGACCGGGTCAGCAAGTGGACATTGGGCATCTTTCTAACTGTATTACTGAGATCAAGATTTGGATGTCTAATAGTTTTCTGTCTTTAAACGGCTCTAAAACAGAAATTTTGCTGCTTGGCTCTCCTCACCAGCTGGGAAAGGCTGGGTCTCTCACTATGTCAGTTGATGGTGTTGCCTTGGAGTTTTAAAGCAAACTAAAAAATCTTGGCGTCATATTTGATGCCACACTGTCATTTGAGCCTTTTGTGCAGAACACGGTTAAGACATCGTTTTATCACCTCAGAAATATAGCACGTTTACGTCCCATGTTGTCCTTCTCAGTTGCTGAGAGGTTGATAAACTCTTTTATCTTTTCACGTGTTGATTACTGCAATGGTCTCCTAGCTGGGGTATCTAAATCATCTATAGACAAATTGCAATATCTACAAAATTCGGCTGCTAGAGTATTGTCTGGGGTCAGGGCTAGGGATCATATTACCCCTGTCTTGGAGTCTTTGCACTGCAGACATCGACCTGAAGAAGCAGCAGTGAAGGCCAGAGGAAGAGAGGACTGAGAGGGCGTGATCTTGTGGTCAATGATTTTTAAAGCGTGAAGATGTCACACCCTCTGGATGGTTGTGAGCCAATAAGAAGTTGTTCCCTTTGGAGAGAATGTCTTTGCGACCCTTTGTTCAAGGCCTTTGAACATGTAACTTGATTGGTATTAGTATTAGCTTATAATACTAGTGCGTCACAAAGTTAGCAAAATGTAATGTAAATTAACAAATGGGGGACGAAGATTGGAGTTTATAGAGACTAAACATGCTACACATATGACTTTGGTTAACCATAGTGTGCAAGTCATGTTTCAGACCAAAATAGTTTAGAAGAGAGAATGAAGACATAGGCCAAACCACACAAAAGGAAAATTATGAGATGTTGAGATGTTATGCATGTTAATACATTTATCATCACA
The DNA here is from genome assembly GCA_029959095.1 of Rhinichthys osculus. Taxonomy (NCBI): domain Eukaryota; kingdom Metazoa; phylum Chordata; class Actinopteri; order Cypriniformes; family Leuciscidae; genus Rhinichthys; species Rhinichthys osculus. The sequence continues at coordinate 255,756 of JARWKJ010000021.1, read as the reverse complement.
TGGTTATATATATATAGATTAGGGGCGGTGGTTCATGTAGGTTGTCTGCGAATCGGAAGGTTGGTGGTTCAATCCCCGGTTCCACCTGACCAAGTGTCGAGGTGTCCATGAGCAAGACACCTAACCCCAGCTGTGTGTGTGTGTGAGACACCTAACTCCAGCTGTGTGTGTGAGACACCTAACCCCAGCTGTGTGTGTGTGTGAGACACCTAACTCCAGCTGTGTGTGTGAGACACCTAACCCCAGCTGTGTGTGTGAGACACCTAACCCCAGCTGTGTGTGTGAGACACCTAACCCCAGCTGTGTGTGTGAGACACCTAACTCCAGCTGTGTGTGTGAGACACCTAACTCCAGCTGTGTGTGTGAGACACCTAACCCCAGCTGTGTGTGTGAGACACCTAACTCCAGCTGTGTGTGTGAGACGCCTAACTCCAGCTGTGTGTGTGAGACACCTAACTCCAGCTGTGTGTGTGAGACACCTAACCCCAGCTGTGTGTGTGAGACACCTAACCCCAGCTGTGTGTGTGAGACACCTAACCCCAGCTGTGTGTGTGAGACACCTAACCCCAGCTGTGTGTGTGAGACACCTAACCCCAGCTGTGTGTGTGAGACACCTAACCCCAGCTGTGTGTGTGAGACACCTAACCCCAGCTGTGTGTGTGAGACACCTAACTCCAGCTGTGTGTGTGAGACGCCTAACTCCAGCTGTGTGTGTGAGACACCTAACCCCAGCTGTGTGTGTGAGACACCTAACCCCAGCTGTGTGTGAGACACCTAACCCCAGCTGTGTGTGTGAGACACCTAACCCCAGCTGTGTGTGTGAGACACCTAACCCCAGCTGTGTGTGTGAGACACCTAACCCCAGCTGTGTGTGTGAGACACCTAACTCCAGCTGTGTGTGTGAGACGCCTAACTCCAGCTGTGTGTGTGAGACACCTAACCCCACCTGTGTGTGTGTGTGAGACACCTAACCCCAGCTGCTCCCGACGAGCTGGATGGTCCAGACGCTACACCAGCATTTCGCCACATCAATAAATATGGGGATCAGAGATATTGATTTCAGATTAAACTGTTTAAAAAAAATCGTTCCTGTTTGTCTCTTATAATCCAACAGTGAACAAAACAATAGCCACAAAATGGCCGCCGCTGCGTTTGTGTGAAACGAGAGAGAGCGAGTCCACGATACTGGATAATTAGCATAATTAAATAACTGTACACAAAATATTGATTCGACTGAGAACCGGTTCTAGCAAGTGTGTAGCGCTGATGTCGTCAGTGACCCGGATGAGTGTGTGTTTCTGTGTTCTGTTGTTATAACACACCTCCGGGTGGAGCGATTGACCAATCAGAATCAAGCATTCCACAGAGCCGTGTAATAAATATATATCATTATGCAATTTTTTATACCGTGGCGGAAACAAGCTTCCATAAAAAACAGGAATATTGTGAAATATTACTCCAGTGTAAATCAGCTGTTTTCTATGTGAATATACAGTAAAGTGTAATTTATTACTGTGATCAAATCTGAGTTTCCAGCATCATTACTCCAGTCTTCAGTGTCACATGATCCTTCAGAAATCACTCTAATATGAGGATCTGATGCTCAAGAAACATTTATGATTATTATCAGTGTTGAAAATAGTTTCAGAGGATTATTTGATGAATAGAAAGTTCAAATAAGCAGCATTTATGCTTATTTGTGGTAGAATCTAGTGTAACATTATAAATGCTTGACTGTGTGTGTGTGTGTGTGTGTGTGTGTGTGTCCGCCAGGCGGCCAGGAACTGTCTGGTTAACAGCTCACTGGTGGTGAAGGTCTCGGACTTCGGGATGGCCAGGTATCTGAACAGAACACACTACCTTCAATCATTTTAGACTGAAAAATTACATATAGAATTGTTAAAGTCCCTCTGTGGTGTACATCCAGCTTTTAATGTTGTTTATGTGTCTATGTGGTGTTTTTAATACACTTTTACACAAACCATGTGTAAGTTCATAAGTCGACAGCATTGCTGAGTATTTCCTCCTTAAAACTGCAGTGAACCAAAGACAGTCTCAAAAACACGGTTTGAAATCGCTGGTGTTTCTGACGTCACAAACGACCTTGTAACCAATCAGATCAACGTGTGATCGTCAACCAGTGGATCTCTGAGCTGAGTGAGTGAGTGGAGGCGGGGCTCATTTGCATATTCATAGAACCGTGAATACTAAATGAGGCAAGGGTGTCGAATTACATTCAAGATACTTTAAGGCATGAAGAAGGAAAAAACGTTTAAATATGTAATTTTAGTGATCAAAGATGAGTTTTAAGGGATAAAATTATTGACTACAGGGGGACTTTAAACATTTTTCATGTTTAGATGTTCTCCATATGTTTAGATGTTGTTCTCTAGATGTTTAGATGTTCTCCATATGTTTAGATGTGCTTCAGATGTTTCTGGTCTCCAGATGTTTAGATGGTCTCCAGATGTTTAGATGTTGTTCTCTAGATGTTTAGATGTTCTCCATATGTTTAGATGTTCTCCAGATGTTTCTGGTCTCCAGATGTTTAGATGTTGTTCTCCAGATGTTTCTGGTCTCCAGATGTTTAGATGGTCTCCAGATGTTTAGATGTTGTTCTACAGATGTTTAGATGTTCTCCAGATGTTTAGATGTTGTTCTCCAGATGTTTAGATGTTCTCCAGATGTTTAGATGTTCTCCAGATGTTTCTGGTCTCCAGATGTTTAGATGGTCTCCAGATGTTTAGATGTTGTTCTCCAGATGTTTCTGGTCTCCAGATGTTTAGATGGTCTCCAGATGTTTAGATGTTGTTCTACAGATGTTTAGATGTTGTTCTCCAGATGTTTAGATGTTCTCCAGATGTTTAGATGTTGTTCTCCAGATGTTTAGATGTTCTCCAGATGTTTAGATGTTCTCCAGATGTTTCTGTTCTCCAGATGTTTCTGGTCTCCAGATGTTTCTGGTCTCCAGATGTTTAGATGTTCTCCAGATGATTAGATGTTGTTCTCCAGATGTTTAGATGTTGTTCTCCAGATGTTTAGATGTTGTTCTCCAGATGTTTAGATGTTCTCTAGATGTTTAGATGTTCTTCAGATGTTTAGATGTTCTCCATATGTTTAGATGTTGTTCTCTAGATGTTTAGATGTTCTCCAGATGTTTAGATGTTCTCCATATGTTTAAATGTTCTCCATATGTTTAAATGTTCTCCATATGTTTAAATGTTCTCCAGATGTTTAGATGTTCTCTAGATGTTTAGATGTTCTTCAGTTGTTTAGATGTTCTCCATATGTTTAAATGTTCTCTAGATGTTTAGATGTTCTCCAGATGTTTAGATGTTCTCCAGATGTTTAGATGTTCTCCAGATGTTTAGATGTTGTTCTCCAGATGTTTCTGTTCTCCAGATGTTTCGATTTTCTCTTGATGTTTAGATGTTCTCCAGATGTTTAGATGTTCTCCAGATGTTTCGATTTTCTCTAGATGTTTAGATGTTCTCCAGATGTTTCTGGTCTCCAGATGTTTAGATGTTCTCCAGATGTTTAGATGTTGTTCTCCAGATGTTTAGATGTTCTCCAGATGTTTCTGGTCTCCAGATGTTTAGATGTTCTCCAGATGTTTAGATGTTGTTCTCCAGATGTTTAGATGTTCTCTAGATGTTTAGATGTTCTGCAGATGTTTCTGTTCTCCAGATGTTTAGAAGTTCTCCGGATGTTTAGATGTTCTCCAGATGTTTAGATGTTCTCTAGATGTTTAGATGTTCTCCAGATGTTTAGATGTTCTCTAGATGTTTAGATGTTCTCCAGATGTTTAGATGTTCTCCAGATGTTTAGATGTTCTCCGGATGTTTAGATGTTCTCCAGATGTTTAGATGTTCTCCGGATGTTTAGATGTTCTCTAGATGTTTAGATGTTCTCCAGATGTTTAGATGTTCTCCATATGTTTAAATGTTCTCCAGATGTTTAGATGTTCTCTAGTTGTTTAGATGTTTTCCAGATGTTTAGATGTTCTCCGGATGTTTAGATGTTCTCCAGATGATTAGATGTTGTTATCCAGATGTTTCTGTTCTCCAGATGTTTCGATGTTCTCCAGATGTTTAGATGTTCTCCAGATGTTTCTGGTCTCCAGATGTTTAGATGTTCTCCAGATGTTTAGATGTTGTTCTCCAGATGTGTAGATGTTGTTCTCTAGACGTTTAGATGTTCTGCATTTGTTTAGATGTTCTCCAGATGTTTAGATGTTCTCCAGATGTTTAGATGTTCTCCAGATGTTTAGATGTTCTGCATATGTTTAGATGTTCTCCATATGTTTAGATGTTCTGCATATGTTTAGATGTTCTGCATATGTTTAGATGTTCTGCATATGTTTAGATGTTCTCCATATGTTTAGATGTTCTGCATATGTTTAGATGTTCTCCATATGTTTAGATGTTCTCCAGATGTTTAGATGGTCTCCAGATGTTTAGATGTTCTCCAGATGTTTAGATGTTCTCCAGATGTTTCTGTTATGTTTCGATGTTCTCCAGATGTTTCTTTTATGTTTCGATGTTCTCCAGATGTTTAGATGTTCTCCAGATGTTTCTGTTATGTTTCGATGTTATCCAGATGTTTCTGTTCTCCTCCAGGTACGTTCTGGACGATCAGTACTGGAGTTCGTCCGGAGCGAAGTTCCCAGTGAAATGGTCTCCTCCTGAAGTCTTCAACTTCTGCAAATACAGCAGTAAATCTGACGTCTGGTCCTTCGGTCAGTGTCTAGATCTCCTGTTCACAGCTTTACTTATCTCTACAGCGCTTTATACAGTGCAGATCGCTCAAAGCAGCTTCACAGTAATAAACAATCAATGAGGAAAACTTCATCAATTATGAAACGAATTCAATTCAGCTAAATAACTGTCAATGTTGCAAAGTTCATCAATGATGAAAAAATAAATTCAGTTCAATAACAGTGTCAATATTGAAAATGTAATCAATTCTGAAACAAATTCAGTTAAATTTTATTCAGTTTAGTTCAATAAGTGTCAATGTTGAAAAGTTCAACAACTATGAAACAAATTCAATTTAGTTCAATATGATTCAATTAATTTCAATAAGAGTGTCAATGTTGCAAAGTTCATCAATTATGAGCAGCTCTACAGAAGACAATATTCAGATCACTTCACTTCATGTCTTGATAGTGTGATAGATCAGGGTATCGTTCAAACATTTTCGATACGGATACCTTGACTTTGATACAGGTTCCTTTTTCTATACCAATTTTATGAAATGTTTCCTTGATGCCTCGCCACAGCCACTCATGTTGCAGCTTATTGACGAGATGAACCACCCGATGGTAGAGGCGATTCTGCCGGTGCCTAACGAGTCGATCCCGATACCCAGCCCTGGGGAAGTGTGTGTGAAGGGGAGGCGAGCGCTGTGGTGGTTGACGCTGCTGTTGTTGTGCTTGTTTTCCGCAGGTGTGTTAATGTGGGAAGTCTTCACGGAGGGGAAGATGCCGTATGAACAGAACCAGAACCACGAGGTGGTGACGATGGTCACTCAGGGACACCGGCTCTATCGGCCCAAGAAAGCGTCGGCTCACATCTACAGTATCATGCAGATGTGCTGGATGGAGGTAACGTGTGTGTGTGTGTGTGTGTGTGTGTCGCTCCATCATGAGGACTGATTCTAGCTGATGCTTCTCTCGAGCCTCATCCATGAAACACGAGCAAGAGGCTTTTGTAGTGTAAATTAATGCAAGTCAAGTCACCTTCATTTATACAGCGCTTTAACAATATAGAGTTCCACAGCAGCTTTACAGTGATAACAGGAGATTACAGTAACAGAGAGTGTTTGGGCTTTACAGCAGCTCTAGAATAAAGTTATTGTCCAGATAAAGTTAGTTTGGATTGATTCACTTCCGTTGCAAAGATCATTAGTGATTAACTTAGGGGCGCTAACCAAGCGTGCCGCACAAGCCCTCAAAAGTGAAGCGTCTCGATCGCCCCCCAGTGGCCGGTCCCAGTATAGGTCATAAGCCCCGCCTCCCCATGTTATTCACCGGGACGTGAGACCAACTAAACAATTATATTACACTTCACATGTAAGTTTCTGTAACCTAGAAATCTAGACGCACCCTAGCGGCAGCAAAAAATATTTTGCAGCAAAGTGTGGTCTAGCAACTCTCCATAGACTTTTGAGCCGGAAAAACCAAAAACTGGTCCGGCCAATCAGATCGTGTATAGAGTTGGTGGGCGGGCCTTACATAATGACGGCAGAGTTGTGACGGTTCCGCGTGATTTCCCTCTGCTTGAAAACAAAGAAGATGCTGCTGGCGAACAGCGGTCTTTCGAATCGGCTTAGCCCGCGCCTCTGGAGGACTTGGAGTTAAGAGAACGTCACTTAAGTCATTCCTAAAAAAAGAAGATGTGTTCAGAGTTTTGACGACCGGATACGGCAAAAGTTTAATATACCAACTAGCTGGTTCACTGGTGGACAAACGCACAGGACTCACTCAGCCACGGCCGTTCGTTGCTCTGGTTGGTTGTAGCGCTGTCCTATTGCGTGCCGAGGGATATTGAAAGACAACCGTTTATCCGCCCCTCGGATTGAGGTATGCCAATGGTGAGTTCCCAGACCTAACATCTTGATGTAGGTCTGCCTTGCCAGGCTATAGTTTCTGTCATTTACTGTAGTTTCTATCACGTTAATGTAATTTCAAGTGTTTGTTTTTAAAATAAGTTTGTTTTTAGTTAGTTATTTGATGCTATAAAAACGGTGCTGTGACATCATGATTGACAGCTGTGATTGACGACTAACGCTAACACGACACCGCTCTTCTGAAGACAGAAACTGTTCATGTGTTCGGCCGTTCATTCGCACACTACAGTGGGAATATGATGTCACCCTCTGCGACGTCTTTTTTAAAAACATAATTGAGCATGTAACGTTGGATGTGCTGAATGTGTGTGTGTGTGTGTGTGTGTGTGTGTGTTCCACAGAAAGCGGACGAGCGGGCGAGCTTCACCGAGATCTCACACATGATCACTGACGAGCTGGAGGACGACGGACACGAGCTCCGATTGGACAGTCTGACGGTCACGTGACACACGTGTGTGTGTGTGTGTTTCTGACACACGTGTGTGTGTGTGTGTTTCTGCGCATGAACTGATTCCTCCTCGTATGAGGCCTTTATTTATGACTCTGTTCCTCCAGTCAGAATGTGTGGAAGATGTTTCTGCCACATCAGAACTATCATGCTTCTGGAAATCTGAATTATGACGTAAAAAGTAACAGCATTAAGTCTTACTAACCCCATTGAAAATGTGATTGTATGGCTTTTTGTCATAATTTAAATTTAGCAAATCTTAATTTCAACTTTTCATCTAATTTACATAAATTAATTATGATTTACAAAAGCGATATTTATTTGCTTGTGGCAGAAATGCGCTTCCATAAGTGTGTTGATCTGCTGTAAAGTGTTGAATAAACTTCAGATGGCATTTACAGAGTCAGTGTCCATGAACTCACTCTCTCTCTTTCTCACACACACACACACACACACACACCTCAGAAAGCAGAAGGGAACTGAATGATTGAAGTCCATGAACTCTCACTCACACTCTCTCTCTCTCTCACACAAACAGACACACACGCACACACACTTTCTATCACACACACTCTCTCTCACAAACAGACACACACACACACTCACACACACTGTCTATCACACTCTCTCTCTCTCTCTCTCTCTCTCTCTCTCTCTCAAACAGACACACACACACACACACACACACACACTGTCTATCACACTCTCTCTCTCTCTCTCTCTCTCAAACAGACACACACACACACACACACTGTCTATCACACTCTCTCTCTCTCTCTCTCTCTCTCTCAAACAGACACACACACACACACACACACACACACACACACACTGTCTATCACACTCACTCTCTCTCTCTCTCTCTCTCTCTCTCACAAACAGACACACACACACACACTGTCTATCACACTCACTCTCTCTCTCTCTCTCTCTCTCTCTCTCTCTTTCACAAACAGACACACACACACACACTGTCTATCAAACTCTCTCTCTCTCACAAACAGACACACACACAATTTCTATCACAGACACAAACACACACGCACATGCACTTTCTGTAAAGCTGCTTTGAAACAATATGTATTGTGAAAAGCGCTATACAAATAAATTTGAATTGAATTGAACACACACGCACACACTTTCTATCACACACTCTCTCACAAACACACACAGACACACACTCTCTCTCACACAGACACACTGTATTTCCCTCACGCATTCGAATCATAATTAATTAATTTACACATGCGCTCATCAACCTCCTCAGACCCGAGCGAACACACACTCTCTCACACACACACCAGTATGCTGCGACGTCGGACTCCTCGTGATTATGAAGGTAAGACACATTCAAACACACACACACACAGAAAGCAGAAGGAAACTGAAGGATTTGACTCCTGCGAAAGATCCTGTACGTGCCTCGAAGCGCGCGCGACTGTGCAGTGACGTCACTGTGAGGGTAAAGTGAGGCCTTTGATCTCAGAAGCTGTGTGTGTGTGTGTGTGTGTGTGTGTGTGTGTGTGAGAGAGAGTTTTACAGTCATACCTTTACTGACGATATTTTCAGATTTAAAGGGACAGTTCACCCAAAAATTGTTGTTCTGTCATAATTTACTCGCCCTCGGTTCATTCAAACCTGCATGAACAACCCGACGGGATAAAACGTGTCTATTTTATATAGAATCGTATTCACGCCACAGAATAAAAAGTCTGACTTCATCTCAATTTAGACTTTTTAAAAACAATTCTTAGTCAGAATTGCAAGATCCAATTGGAAGAATTTTTTTTGTAGCAATGTAAAATGGTTACAAATTACCATGAGATCATGTTGAAAAGACTTTCCTGCTTCTGCAGAAAACAAAAGATATTTTGAGAAATGACACAAGTGTGAAATGATGACATGACGAAATGATGATGTTTCTAATTAAATTAAACTATCGGACCATCAGCACCAGACCCGTTCTTCAGCTATCACCCACAAGCATAAATATGTGTTACTGTCCGACCAGCAGTTATTTCTAGTCAAAGGGTGCTTGACTATGATTTAAATGTTTTAACTGTAGTTAGTGTGTAATGTTGCTGTTTGAGCGTAAACAACATCTGCAAAGTTACAACGATCAGAGCAAAGCGAGAGATTTACTTTTACAGAAATGGCTTTTTAAGGACTACAACACACGGCTGGTAGAACTACACGAGCTTCCTCCCGGGTTAGTGACATTACTAACCCTAAAATGTACATAAACCCCGCCTCCGGGAACACGATTTATAGATTATCATCACAGAATATGCTAATCAATGACTAGAAGATAACTCCACATCAGATACATAAACTCATCAACTAACCGTTCAGAAATGTCCTGTTGCTCTACATGTCGTCACTTCTAGAGTCTCTCCATCTTTCTGACTCCAGTTTCAACGTAGGCTAAAAGTTTTTGAAAATTTCAGTGTGTGTGTGTGTTAGCAGCTCCGATTACCTCACACACACGGAAATTTAAAAAATTTCACACACACACACACACAAGCTGCTGAAGCTCCGCCCCCTGTGCCGGGAGCAGCAGCTCATTTGTATTTAAAGGGACGGACACAAAACCGGTGTGTTTTTGCTCATTCTAAAAAAGTGACCATTTTAGTGCTGTATAAATGATCTGTGGGGTATTTTGAGCTCAAACTTCACACACACACTCTGGGGTCATCAGAGACTTATTTTCATCTGGTGAAAATGGCATTATACCACCCCTTAAATAAATAAGCACTATTTTAGTGCAATATAGCAGCCGGTCAGTGTTTGCTTTCTGAAGGTTGCTGGTCATTGTGATGTTTCTTGCTTGGATCATGTGATGTGTGAGAAGGACTTATGAGGTCTGAAAGTTCGTTCCCTTTCACAGGTTCACTTCAACACTGCGTTAGCCGTCGCTGTGGGAACACCTTCTGTGTGACGAATATCTGAAGCCATTATCTGTGCATCTGCTGAGTTTAACCCTCTGGGGTCTGAGGTGTTGTCGGGGTCCTTGAGATGTTTTGACATGCTCTGACATTTGTGCTTTTTTCAGTTGCTTATAAACATATTAATGGCACAGGTGAAATTACACTCTATTTAGCACAAACAGGACTACCATAATGTGTGAGCAACATGTATGTACATGTTTGTATTTTTGAGGGAATATTGTTTATGCGTGGTTATTGAAAAAACTAAAAAATTAAGTTTTTGAAATAAGGACACAAAAAACATACTAAATATGTGTCCACAAGACTTTTGACAAATGTACGTTGTCGCCTAGAGTTTTTGCTTCAAAATGATCTGAAAATCATCCTTCCTAATCATTCACATAACACAATAGATTGTTTTAAATTGTGAAAAACATTTTTTTGTTTGCCAAGGCAATATGCGGATGGGCGGAACGGCCCAACCCCTATCATGAATAATTAAGTGGTTCTCAGACAGTGACCCTGCATAATAATGAGCCTTTCATTCAGGGTGTCACACAAGAAAGAATGCAAGGACAATATATATATATATATATATATATATATATATATATTGTCATTGCATTCTTTCTTGTATATATATAGCCTACATATATATATATATATATACACACACACACACACACACACATATATATATATATATATACAAACAATCAAAATATAAATGAAAGCCAAAAGCACATTTTTAGTCATACCTGGAAACAAATCCTGGTCAAATGCTATATGGGCCATTCTACAGAATTGGTTCAAAGTTACAGTTGGAAACATCTTGAAAAGAAAATAGTCTTTTCCCATAAATGTCTTATAAAGTATTATTTTTTAAAGTAGACCAATACAATAAAAATAAACCAGTCGCATTTCAAAGTCGCTCGCGAAATGACCGCCAGGTGGCGCAAAGGGACATTTATCAAAACGTAAGTGGGGCTAATGTCAATTAACAGTAAGGATGAAATTCTACAAGTTATGGTAATTTGCAAATAAGCCTACAACAAACATTTATTTTTAAACAAATATTTTTAAATATGCAACATGCACGTTTAAACAACAAACAATACAATCTGAACCAGCGCTTCTGCTCCTGTACTGAGACATGCAGCGCGTTTCAGTTACGATCCTGGTTCCAGTGGCCTTAATACATTCACGGCTTTTTAAAATGTCACAAAGCGTTTTGAGATGGTTTTGAATGAAATATTGAAGTTTATAATTAGGGTATTTTGGCACACCACGCCGAGTGGCTATGCATTATTCTAAAATCTGGCTTTATTCTGGCATGTTGAATTAGAGTTTGACAAACGCGGCGGCGCGTTCATTTGGATTTATTTTTCTCATAACAGCTAAAAGAACTTACTGCGTAATTGTTGGTCATACAGATAAGATATCATCTTTTAAAACTGTAAAAGGTCTACTTTTATTCATGTAGGCTAAAGTAGGCCTACACTCACAGGCTAACGACAAAACGTTTTCTCGCTCATGTGAGAAACAAACGTTTGGGCATTTCTCAGTGAGGAAATTAATAGCCGAGCGGTAGAACTGACGGTTCGATCATCAAGATGACACGGGTTCGAGTCTCGAACAAACATTGTGTACTGTAAATTTTATATTTATTAATGCAGAGAGATTTGTCTAGCTCTAAAACTCTGTTACACCATACAGTTTTTTGCTTATATTTATAAAATAAAATTACCATGCATTTCCATTTTACACTAAGGAACAATAGTATCCAACAGAACGACTTTGCATCTGTACCAATCGGGTACCAATCGTAATTTCAAAAGCAGTTCTGTAAAAAAAGTAATTTTATATATATAGCCTATATATATATATATATATTTTTTTTATTAGGCCTATTATTATAATTTTTTTGATTCCCTACAACCTTCAGTTTTTAAAAACATGGTTTTAAGTAAAGTGTGATTTGCCAGGAGGGACGGGGATTTCCTTCTGGTCTAAACATCCCTGCTTCTGCTGAATTATTTGAATCCCCACACCCCTCCCTCCACAGTAATCAATGCTATAGGCTACTTCACCAATAGACCATATCAAATATAAAATAGAGATATGCAACAAGCACGTTTAAACAACGACAAACAATAAAATCAAAACCAGCGTTTCAGTTGTTCATTAGTTCCAGTGGCCTTAATGCATGCACGGCTTTTCAAAATTTCACAAAGCGTTTTGAGATTATTTTGAATGAAATATTGAAGTTTATAATTAAGTGTTTTGGCACACCACGCCGAGTGGCCCTATGCATTTTTCTAAAGTCGGGTTTTATTCGAACTTTTGCTAACGACAAAAGTTTATCTGTCGTCTCTGTCTCCGGGAACTGCGAGTCACAAAAATGAACCGAAAGCCACTTCAGCTCAGTCACTATAAGAAATCGGCTCTGTCTAAAGCCTTTAAATGTCTAAATATTCAGGCTAATAAATGTTATCTGATTATGTAATCCATAATGAAAACGAGAGGTACAGAGGATCTACTCAAACATGTAATGGAAGCACTTACCAATGAGAAAATGACAAGGGTGAAAATCTCGCTCTTATTAAATGTAGCAGGCTAAATCACCCTGAATTAAAATGTAAAAACAGATCAAATAATGTATTTGTCGAAATGTGGTTCGATATTTATTTGAATAATAAAGAAAAAAAAAAAAAATTCACAAATTGCATGCCTGGTTGTAAGGATTTAATATTGAGTTGAACATTTTGTTCATGACAACAAATTAACATACTTTTTTTCATATTATATTTAGTTTTGATAAAGTAAAATAAAGTTAACTTTAGCTGGAAGTAACATTATTCAAGAACCGCTATAACGCCAAAACAATCTGTTACCTTAAATTATATGTTTATCTCTGTAAAGCTGCTTTGAAACAATCCATTGTTAAAAGCGCTATATAAATGAAGATGACTTGACTTGACTAGTTTTGCTTGGAAAAAGCTTGCCCAAACCAGTTTTATTTCATCAATTACTGAAATAATGAAATATTTAGTAATAAACTTTTATGACAGAAATATCACTAGGCTACATGTAACTTAAATCATTTAATTCCTTCATTATCAACACTGTCTAGAATAGCGATTTAAGTGTGAATTGCGACTTCTCTTTGTGTTAAATCAGTCTCAGACTCCGATAGCCTGTGGGGGGTTGGAGGGACAGTTCAGTGCTGTATCGTGCGCGCAGGACAATAGGCCTAGGTGTTAATGTTCCTCTTTCATATGGAGAGCGAGGGAGACTAAATAAACTTGTTAAAAAGAGATTCAGCGCGAGAGAGGCAAAGAAAAACGCATGTTTTAATTTAATTATGTTGCTTTGGACAATTTTCGTTTTGTAGGCCTACTGTTTTAATTGTTTAATATAGCTGTAATTTCTTTGGCAATACAAATTTAAAATGTCGCAAGAATAAGATTAGCCTAGTGTTTCTTATTTTGCATCGCAAAAGAAATAAACTCTAAACCCGATGCAACCCTGTTTTAAATGAAAAAAAAACTGTCCCGACACTTTATTTAAACCTTGAAATGTTCGAACTTGGTTTCAAACTTAAGTAATTTTAGTGTTCTTTTACATTACACAATAATTTAGCAGACTAAAGACGAGCTTCTTCATTTTCATTTTCGATTGCAATCGGCTGACAATCTTCCTTCATCAGTTTGTGTCGTTTGTGCAGCGGCTGCGGTTCCAGGAATGTAGCAAATTTATGTTGTAATAATAATTAAACAAAACTCTTGACTTTAAATAAGTTATAAACAGTTAGCTATTTAAGCATCAAGAAGGTAAAATATAAACGCTGTTGGCCAACATCGGTTAACAACATGTATGCTACATTGAGATTCGATCTCGGGTCGATTGAAGCTCCTCGAAGCTCGTGTTGTTGCGTTGACCACTGAGCTACCGTCTGTACGTCTGTAAATGGTTTTATTGCAATATTTTATTTTTTCATTATTTATTCAATTTCATTTCAGTAGCCTAATTTCAGTATTGTGATTATGAATTATTTTAACTACGTTCCACTTGTTGAATTCATCTGCTACCAGCTTTCAATCGCTCTGAATGAGCCGCGGTGCGGCGGCAGATTACGCATTAGAGAGAATAAACGAACACTTTTCAGAGTCTATGATTGTAGCGCCTCTTGGCGGTAAAAGGCAGAAAATACACCCCACATTTTACCGCCGCGGTGGAACGGCTGATGTGGGCATTGTCATGGCTTGCCTCGACATTTGCGTTTGAATAGCGCGCGTCCTCCGTGGGCGTGTCAGATTAACGCGTAATGAAGTGTAATGAGCTGGGAAAAAAATCTGACAGCACTCTCTTTTCATACAGATTGCATAAACTGAGAATATTTGTTTTTATATAAATTACTTCATTGAAAAGAAGAGAATTCAAGCTTCATAAAGAAAAATCTCTCGTGCCTGTATGACAAGTATTTGCAGAGTTAGAGTTAATTTTTCGGACGTGTTTCAGAATGGACTGCACTGACAGAGAGAAGGCAAAACTCGCATCATGTTTATTTTTCTTTATTTGACAAAAAGCACAAAACTTTGTTTTTATTGTGAGTATACAGAAAAATAATAGACAATTAACAGGATCGATTGATGTATAACACTTATATGTACGATCAAAATCAACAGAGTATTTTAAGTCTATTTTTCTGCTAAGTGAAAAAAAAAACGGCAAAACGCGCCGGCGCGTTTCTGGTCCCCAGAGGGTTAACGTGCATTTAGGATTGCGATTACACATTATTTTCACATTTGCATAGTTGACGATTACAGCATTTCACTAGACTTGTAATGAGACCCGTTTGAAAACTTGTTTTCCGCTCAAATAAAAGCTCACAGGTTTATCTCTTGCATGTATAGAAATTATGACAAACCTAATGATGAAAGTTTCAGCAAACAGGAATCTCACTGGGTGATGCAGGCAATGTGGCGTGTGGCTCCGCCTCTAAGTGCGTGTGTGTGTGTTCTCATTCCAGCAGAGGAATGACTTCTTCTCAGACTCTCTTTAGGGCTCTTCTGTGGAGGGTATCTGTGTTGTGGCAGGAACTAGTTCTTCAGTCTGGATGTGAGGATGGCTCCGGCTCCCAGGCTTGATCTCTTTCCTCAGTCTTCCTCAGGTTTCTATCCTCAGGTACGTGAGGCGTTATGGTATATCGTTCCCATAGCGACGCTTACGCAGCGTTGAAGTAGACCTATTCAGGGAACCAAGGTTACATACCTAACTGAGACGTTTTTAAAGGGGAAATTTGTTTGGCCGAGTGTCGTGAGAGCGGAGCGAGTGTCGTGAGAGCGGCGCGAGGCCGAGTGTCGTGAGAGCGGAGCGAGGCCGAGTGTCGTGAGAGCGGAGCGAGGCCGAGTGTCGTGAGAGCGGAGCGAGGCCGAGTGTCGTGAGAGCGGAGCGAGGCCGAGTGTCGTGAGAGCGGAGCGAGGCCGAGTGTCGTGAGAGCGGAGCGAGGCCGAGTGTCGTGAGAGCGGCGCGAGGGCGAGTGTCGTGAGAGCGGAGCGAGGCCGAGTGTCGTGAGAGCGGAGCGAGGCCGAGTGTCGTGAGAGCGGAGCGAGGCCGAGTGTCGTGAGAGCGGCGAGAGGCCGAGTGTCGTGAGAGCGGAGCGAGGCCGAGTGTCATGAGTGTCGTGAGAGGCCGAGTGTCGTGAGAGCGGAGCGAGGCCGAGTGTCGTGAGAGCGGAGCGAGGCCGAGTGTCGTGAGAGCGGAGCGAGGCCGAGTGTCGTGAGAGTGGCGAGAGGCCGAGTGTCATGAGTGTCGTGAGAGGCCGAGTGTCGTGAGAGCGGAGCGAGGCCGAGTGTCGTGAGAGCGGCGAGAGGCCGAGTGTCGTGAGAGCGGAGCGAGGCCGAGTGTCGTGAGAGCGGAGCGAGGCCGAGTGTCATGAGTGTCGTGAGAGGCCGAGTGTCGTGAGAGCGGAGCGAGGCCGAGTGTCGTGAGAGCGGCGCGAGGCCGAGTGTCGTGAGAGCGGAGCGAGTGTCGTGAGAGCGGAGCGAGGCCGAGTGTCGTGAGAGCGGCGAGAGGCTGAGTGTCGTGAGAGCGGAGCGAGGCCGAGTGTCGTGAGAGCGACGCGAGGCCGAGTGTCGTGAGAGCGGAGCGAGGCCGAGTGTCGTGAGAGCGGAGCGAGGCCGAGTGTCGTGAGAGCGGAGCGAGGCCGAGTGTCGTGAGAGCGGAGCGAGGCCGAGTGTCGTGAGAGCGGAGCGAGGCCGAGTGTCGTGAGAGCGGAGCGAGGCCGAGTGTCGTGAGAGCGGCGCGAGGGCGAGTGTCGTGAGAGCGGAGCGAGGCCGAGTGTCGTGAGAGCGGAGCGAGGCCGAGTGTCGTGAGAGCGGAGCGAGGCCGAGTGTCGTGAGAGCGGCGAGAGGCCGAGTGTCGTGAGAGCGGAGCGAGGCCGAGTGTCATGAGTGTCGTGAGAGGCCGAGTGTCGTGAGAGCGGAGCGAGGCCGAGTGTCGTGAGAGCGGAGCGAGGCCGAGTGTCGTGAGAGCGGAGCGAGGCCGAGTGTCGTGAGAGTGGCGAGAGGCCGAGTGTCATGAGTGTCGTGAGAGGCCGAGTGTCGTGAGAGCGGAGCGAGGCCGAGTGTCGTGAGAGCGGCGAGAGGCCGAGTGTCGTGAGAGCGGAGCGAGGCCGAGTGTCGTGAGAGCGGAGCGAGGCCGAGTGTCATGAGTGTCGTGAGAGGCCGAGTGTCGTGAGAGCGGAGCGAGGCCGAGTGTCGTGAGAGCGGCGCGAGGCCGAGTGTCGTGAGAGCGGAGCGAGTGTCGTGAGAGCGGAGCGAGGCCGAGTGTCGTGAGAGCGGCGAGAGGCTGAGTGTCGTGAGAGCGGAGCGAGGCCGAGTGTCGTGAGAGCGACGCGAGGCCGAGTGTCGTGAGAGCGGAGCGAGGCCGAGTGTCGTGAGAGCGGAGCGAGGCCGAGTGTCGTGAGAGCGGAGCGAGGCCGAGTGTCGTGAGAGCGGAGCGAGGCCGAGTGTCGTGAGAGCGGAGCGAGGCCGAGTGTCGTGAGAGTGGCGAGAGGCCGAGTGTCATGAGTGTCGTGAGAGGCCGAGTGTCGTGAGAGCGGAGCGAGGCCGAGTGTCGTGAGAGCGGCGAGAGGCCGAGTGTCGTGAGAGCGGAGCGAGGCCGAGTGTCGTGAGAGCGGAGCGAGGCCGAGTGTCGTGAGAGCGGAGCGAGGCCGAGTGTCGTGAGAGCGGCGCGAGGCCGAGTGTCGTGAGAGCGGAGCGAGTGTCGTGAGAGCGGAGCGAGGCCGAGTGTCGTGAGAGCGGCGAGAGGCTGAGTGTCGTGAGAGCGGAGCGAGGCCGAGTGTCGTGAGAGCGACGCGAGGCCGAGTGTCGTGAGAGCGGAGCGAGGCCGAGTGTCGTGAGAGCGGAGCGAGGCCGAGTGTCGTGAGAGCGGCGCGAGGCCGAGTGTCGTGAGAGCAGAGCGAGTGTCGTGAGAGCGGAGCGAGGCCGAGTGTCGTGAGAGCGGCGAGAGGCTGAGTGTCGTGAGAGCGGAGCGAGGCCGAGTGTCGTGAGAGCGGCGAGAGGCCGAGTGTCGTGAGAGCGACGCGAGGCCGAGTGTCGTGAGAGCGGAGCGAGGCCGAGTGTCGTGAGAGCGGCGAGAGGCCGAGTGCTCCGCTCTCACGACACTCGGCCTCGCTCCGCTCTCACGACACTCGGCCTCGCTCCGCTCTCACGACACTCGGCCTCGCTCCGCTCTCACGACACTCGGCCTCGCTCCGCTCTCACGACACTCGGCCTCGCTCCGCTCTCACGACACTCGGCCTCGCTCCGCTCTCACGACACTCGGCCTCGCTCCGCTCTCACGACACCGGCCTCGCTCCGCTCTCACGACACTCGGCCTCGCTTCGCTCTCACGACACTCGGCCTCGCTCCGCTCTCACGACACCGGCCTCGCTCCGCTCTCACGACACTCGGCCTCTCACGACACTCACGACACTCGGCCTCGCGCCGCTCTCTCGACACTCGGCCTCGCTCCGCTCTCACGACACTCGGCCTCGCTCCGCTCTCACGACACTCGGCCTCGCTCCGCTCTCACGACACTCGGCCTCGCTCCGCTCTCACGACACTCGGCCTCTCACGCCACTCATGACACTCGGCCTCGCGCCGCTCTCTCGACACTCGGCCTCGCTCCGCTCTCACGACACTCGGCCTCGCTCCGCTCTCACGACACTCGGCCTCGCTCCGCTCTCACGACACTCGGCCTCGCGCCGCTCTCACGACACTCGGCCTCGCTCCGCTCTCACGACACTCGGCCTCGCTCCGCTCTCACGACACTCGGCCTCGCTCCGCTCTCACGACACTCGGCCTCGCGCTGCTCTCACGACACTCGGCCTCGCTCCGCTCTCACGACACTCGGCCTCGCTCCGCTCTCACGACACTCGGCCTCGCGCCGCTCTCACGACACTCGGCCTCGCTCCGCTCTCACGACACTCGGCCTCGCTCCGCTCTCACGACACTCGGCCTCGCTCCGCTCTCACGACACTCGGCCTCTCACGACACTCGGCCTCTCACGACACTCGGCCTCTCACGACACTCGGCCTCGCTCCGCTCTCACGACACTCGGCCTCGCTCCGCTCTCACGACACTCGGCCTCGCTCCGCTCTCACGACACTCGGCCTCGCTCCGCTCTCACGACACTCGGCCTCGCTCCGCTCTCACGACACTCGGCCTCGCTCCGCTCGCACGACACTCGGCCTCGCTCCGCTCTCACGACACTCGGCCTCGCTCCGCTCTCACGACACTCGGCCTCGCTCCGCTCTCACGACACTCGGCCTCTCGCCGCTCTCACGACACTCGGCCTCGCGCCGCTCTCACGACACTCGCCCTCGCGCCGCTCTCACGACACTCGGCCTCGCTCCGCTCTCACGACACTCGGCCTCGCTCCGCTCTCACGACACTCGGCCTCGCTCCGCTCTCACGACACTCGGCCTCTCACGACACTCGGCCTCTCACGACACTCGGCCTCTCACGACACTCGGCCTCGCTCCGCTCTCACGACACTCGGCCTCGCTCCGCTCTCACGACACTAGGCTCCGCTCTCCGCTCTCACGACACTTGGCCTCGCGCCGCTCTCACGACATTCGGCCTCTCGCCGCTGTCACGACACTCGGGCCTCTCGCGACACTCACGACACTCGGCCTCGCGCCGCTTGCCACAAAAACATTTATGAAGCCTCTAAAATTTCAGGTAGTAGGCCTAAATTTAGGTCTGATTAGATTTATTTTAATTGTTTATAACTTAACTGGTTTAAACCCACTGGTGATGAATGGGAAAATGTTAAACAGTTTCAGTTCAACGGACGGAATAATGTGAGATGATCCGCTGATGGCCGGCGTCACTGACATTGAGGTTAGATCGGCGTGTCGTGATAGAGAAAGTTGTGCGAGCGTGAGAATCGCTGTTCGGGTTAAATGTCAGATGTTTTGTGTTGTAACGGCTTGTTCTGTAACTCAATCTCTTACAGCATTAAAGATTCATCCTCCAAATTTGTAGGATGTTCAATGATTCATGAGATGGAAAAATCATTAATGAGACGTTGATCTTCAGCTAAAACATTGTTTCGACCAAACACGCTCGGAGGAACAAAACTACAGTACTGAACGACACACACACACACACACACACACACACACATCCTGTCAGTCATTATGTATTGATAACCCTGTCATTGTGTGTGTGTGTGTGTGTGTGTGTGTGTGTGTGTGTGTGTGTGTGTGTGTGTGTGTGTGTGTGTGTGTGTGTGTTTCAGATGTCCCAGTGTCACTCCTGTGGGGCGTTTCATCATGTGATCGGGAAGGTGGGGGTTAAGGGGCGGTGCCACGGGCTGTCAATCACACATAGTGTCCAGGACAACCAGTTCTGTGCCGTCAATCCACGCTTCATCGCCGTGGTGACTGAGTGTACAGGAGGCGGGGCCTTCATTGTCATTTCTGTCCGTCATGTAAGGCCACTCCCCCTTAGACACAACACAACACAACACAGCCTGCTCTGACCCAGTGTGTGTGTGTGTGTGTGTGTGTGTTTCAGACGGGCCGTGTGAGTCCTCTGCATCCGCGTGTGTGTGGTCACAGCGCTCGTGTGCTGGACGTCAAGTGGGACCCGTTTAACGACCTGCGCATCGCGTCCTGTTCCGAGGACTGTACGGTCCGTTCTTCAGGAGTCCTGTCATCATTTACTCTAACCTGAATGAAAAAACTTATTCCCACCACAGAATACTTTTTTTTTTTAAATTGTACATTTTTATCTCACAATTCAGACTTTATTTCTCACCAGTTTTTAGTTAAAATCTCATAATTTTGACTTTTATTCTCGCAATTCTGAAAAAAAAAAGTCAGGATTGTGAGACATAAGTTTGAAATGGCAAGAAAAATGTCCGAATTGTGATATACAAAGTCGCAATTACCTTTTTAATTGTTTCTTGCAGGAAGAGAAAAAAACGGAATTGCGTAAAAAAGGTCAAAATTGCGAGATGTAAACTTGCAATTATGAGTTTATAAAAGAAGGGTTTTTTTTATTTTAAGAGAAAAAGTTAAATGAAAATGTTAATTCGCTATTGCAAGATAAATGACAGATTTGCAAGATAAAAAGTCACAATTACTTTTTAATTTTTTTTTAATCCATCTTCTTTTTGAAAGGGTAAACATTGTGAGATGCAATTGCAAGTTTTGAGATAAAAGTTGATTTTTTTTTCTTTGTTTTTCTTGCAATTGGCCTGTTACTTGTTACACAAGTAAGCTGAAACACTACACACCTCATTAGCTGTGGCATGAAGCTGGCTGAACAAACTCAGTTTCAGAGTAGGTCAGAGTTGGTTTAGATCAGGTTCAGCGGTCTCACAAAGCTCGGTGTAAACGCTCTCTGTCACTCAGGTTTGGTCTAGAGTTTGTGATTAACTCTAAAGCAGCTGAAAGTGTGTCAGTTAACAGCCAATCACACGGCACCTGGAGAGCGTCAGTTTGATTCACTTCTCGCGACAGAATTAAAAGATCGTTATGAAAAAAATCAGGAAATTAAATAAAGTCAATGAAAATTATGTTAACTCGCAATTGCAAGAAAAAAAGTCTGAATTGTGAGATAAAAATGTGAAATTACCCTTTTTAATTTGAACAGAATTGCGAGATGTAAACTCAGCTGACGAGTGTGTGTGTGTGTGTGTGTGTGTGTGTGTGTGTGTGTGTGTAGGTGAAGGTGTGGAACATCCCTCCTAACGGACTGAAGGTCGACCTGACGGTTCCCAGTAAAGATCTGCTCGCTCACGGCCGCAGGGTTTCACTCATCGAGTGGCATCCAACCGCCAGAGACCTGCTGTTAAGCTCCGCCTACGACTGCAAGGTATGACCACACACACACACACACACTGTTCCAGTTCTGTTCTGGAGCCAGTTCTCCTCTAACTAACCCATTTAACAGTGATTAAAGATTAATAAGTGTCCTTTAGTCTCTGATGTACTGATGCGCTGGACGTAGATCACGTTTCTGACAAGTGTTTGAAATCATCAGTCTGTCAGCGGTGTGTGTGTGTGTGTGTGTTGTAGGTGTTTGTGTGGCGTTTAGACACACCAGAGGTGCCGGTGTGTGTGATAAACACACACTCTGAGCTGGTGGTTTGTTTGAGTTTTAATGCAGATGGAAGTCTGTTGGCCACGGTCTGCAAAGACAAGAAGATCCGAATCATCGAGCCGCGGACTGGACGAGTGCTGCAGGTGTGTGTGTGTGTGTGTGTGTGTGTGTGTTTACGATAAAGACATGAACTTCATCTGTGACGTTCCACTGGTCCAGGAGTCTTGCTGTGGCTCTCGTAAAGTGTCCAGGATCCTGTTCCTGTGGGATCTGAAGATGCTGGTGTCCACGGGAAACTCTTGCTGGAACCAGAGACAGTTTGCCCTGTGGGATCTGGTGACACAAATACACTCAAATTCAGTGTGTGTGTGTGTGTGTGTGTGCATTCAGCGGATGTGTTATAAGGTGTGTATGTCTACAGGAGGATCTGTCCGAGCCGTTACTGGAGGAGGATTTGGACGGAGGTTCGGGGGTCATTTTCCCGTTTTATGATGCCGACACACACATGCTGTATCTGGCTGGAAAGGTCCATTTTGAATTTTTCGAGAAAAAAAAGGGGGTTGTGAACTAGCCCTAAACCATTTGTCAGAACTTCACCAAATTTGGCACAAATCGTCTTTAGACGATGAAGACAAAAAGTTATCAAAGGCTTTTTGATAGACCGAACTGGTCTCGGATAACGCAACAATGAATATTTTTTATTTTTATTTAACCTTTATTTAACCAGATGATCTCATTGAGATTTAAAACCTCTTTTTCAAGAGAGACCTGGCCAAAATGGCCGCATATTAACAGTGCACAGTTACAAATATGAACACCAAGCACACGCACAACAAGGAACATTTAAACAAGATCCTCAAGATAAGTAAACAAACAACATCAGACTACTTAAAAGTACAATACCTACCATAGGTTTAAACTATTTAGTTATTTTAAAAACAGTGACAACTATTTATGGCATCTATTTCCAAAACTTTCATGCGTTGTTTAAATTCACCAAAAGAAATCAGAATTCGCAATTGCAAATCAAATATGACGGTGAGCACGCCACAATTGACATGAGCTTATATAAAGCTTTAGCGTATTGAGACAAAACTTGGTATGTATTGTCAGTCACCTCCATAAGCTGAGATACATGAGCAGTTTCTGGACAGCGCCATCTACTGGACACAAGATATGATAAAACGGCTATGTTTGCTTATAGCTTCAGAAAGCTGTCAATGTGCCACTTTAGCAGGAGTGTAACCAGCGTTTGACAATGAGCGAGATCCGCGTTCAATCGATTGCACAATTATAGAACGATCTAGAGCCTTAAGAGCTGTTTGCAAAATGTAACTCTTTCCCCGTCATTGACAGAAATTTCTAGCTTTCCGTGTTTACATTGTTATACGGTAGGGGGCGCTATGACACATCTTCTGAAAGAGTACAGAATCTCCTGTTCAAAACACAGGCGAAGAAGAAGCAGAAACAAGCGATATCATATGCAAGCAGATGCATATGTAAAATAACATGATCATCAACGTTAAACAGCATATAAATGAAAACAGCCTAGCGTTACTGAATGACATGTCGCCAGGATGGGTTAGGGAGCCAGGATGGGTTAGGGTTAGGGAGCCAGGATGGGTTAGGGATAGGGAGCCAGGATGGGTCAGGGTTAGGGAGCCAGGATGGGTTGGGGTTAGGGAGCCAGGATGGGTTAGGGTGCCAGGATGGGTCAGGGTTAGGGAGCCAGGATGGGTTAGGGAGCCAGGATGGGTCAGGGTTAGGGAGCCAGGATGGGTTAGGGAGCCAGGATGGGTTAGGGTTAGGGAGCCAGGATGGGTTAGGGAGCCAGGATAGGTCAGGGTTAGGGAGCCAGGATGGGTTAGGGTTAGGGAGCCAGGATGGGTTAGGGAGCCAGGATGGGTCAGGGTTAGGGAGCCAGGATGGGTTAGGGTTAGGGAGCCAGGATGGGTTAGGGAGCCAGGATGGGTTAGGGAGCCAGGATGGGTTAGGTTTAGGGAGCCAGGATGGGTTAGGGTTAGGGAGCCAGGATGGGTTAGGGAGCCAGGATGGGTCAGGGTTAGGGAGCCAGGATGGGTTAGGGTTAGGGAGCCAGGATGGGTCAGGGTTAGGGAGCCAGGATGGGTTAGGGTTAGGGAGCCAGGATGGGTCAGGGTTAGGGAGCCAGGATGGGTTAGGGAGCCAGGATGGGTCAGGGTTAGGGAGCCAGGATGGGTTAGAGTTAGGGAGCCAGGATGGGTTAGAGTTAGGGAGCCAGGATGGGTCAGGGTTAGGGAGCCAGGATGGGTTAGGGTTAGGGAGCCAGGATGGGTTAGGGAGCCAGTATGAGCTACAGGACTGAGAAGCTTTGAGGTGTTGATGGACTCGATCTACTCCATCTGTGTTTGATCATCTCTCTGAATCCCATCTGGATGTAGACTTTGACAAAAAACAGATTTTCTCAGCTTTTTGCTCAAAATGTTGCTTTTTTTATTTAACCTACCCACATACATACCAACAAGTGTTAATAAAAAAAAAGTATGCATGAAGCTAGGATAAAACAGGGTTCTTTCTTTTGATAAATTGCAATGTTCAAATATACATACAACAAAATATTCAGGGGGCCATGAAACGTTTGTGCAAATGACCAAAAACGCTGGTGCTGGCTGGCAGGCAGCTCAACTAAACACTGGTGGGGAAAGAGTTAAGATTAAGATACACAGTACGGGTACAAACTATTGACCTGTGTTTGGCTGTGTGTGTCTCTGTTTCTGTGGAATGTTTTCATGAGATGTTTAAATAAGAAGAAATTGACAGAATTTTTATATTTTTTTTCATAAAACAAGACATAATATCAAGTGTCTTGATTTAAGAATTTTTTGATATTTGTACAGGTAGTAGGAAAATAATTTTAACTGTGTGTGTGTTTCAGGGTGATGGTAACATTCGGTATTATGAGGTCAGTGCGGAGAGACCCTTCATTCACTTCCTGTCTGAGTATCGGTCTACGTCCCCTCAGAGAGGCTTGGGTACACACACACATATAGAGTGATGTTGCTTGGGTACACACACACATATAGAGTGATGTTGCTTGGGTACACACACACATATAGAGTGATGTTGCTTGGGAACACACACACATATAGAGGGATGTTGACATGAGCGCTGCTGTGCTCCGCTCTGGAGAGTCATTGGTTGGCTCGTGTGTTTAGGTGTGATGCCCAAGCGTGGTCTGAACATCAGTGTGTGTGAGGTGTTCAGATTCTACAGACTGCTCACCGTCAAAGATCTGCTGGAGCCGCTGAGCTTCTGTGTGCCGCGGACGGTAAGAGCACACCTGAGACGAGGGCCGCCGATGAGAGGAGTGTAGGTGGGAGGGGCCTATGGGTGGGAGGAGCCCGTGGGTGGGAGGATTCAATGTGTGTGGGAGGATTCAATGTGTGTGGGAGGAGCATATGGGTGGGAGGACTCAGTGTGTGAGGAGGAGCCTGTGTGTAGGGAGGAGCATATGGTGGGAGGACTCAGTGTGTGGAGAGGAGCATATGGTGGGAGGACTCAGTGTGTGGGGAGGAGCCTGTGTGTGGGAGGAGCATATGGGTGGGAGGACTCAGTGTGTGGGGAGGAGCCTGTGTGTGGGGAGGAGCCCATTGGTGGGAGGACTCCATTGGTGGGAGGACTCAGTGTGTGGGGAGGAGCCTGTGTGTGTGGGGAGGAGCCCATTGGTGTGAGGACTCAGTGTGTGGGGAGGAGCCTGTGTGTAGGAGGACTCAGTTTGTGGGGAGGAGCCTGTGTGTGTGGGAGGAGCCTGTGTGTGGGGAGGAGCATGTGGTGGGAGGACTCAGTGTGTGGGGAGGAGCATATGGTTGGAGGACTCAGTGTGTGGGGAGGAGCATATGGTGGGAGGACTCAGTGTGTGGGGAGGAGCCTGTGTGTGGGAGGAGCATATGGGTGGGAGGACTCAGTGTGTGGGGAGGAGCCTGTGTGTGGGAGGAGCATATGGGTGGGAGGACTCAGTGTGTGGGGAGGAGCCTGTGTGTGGGAGGAGCATATGGGTGGGAGGACTCAGTGTGTGGGGAGGAGCCCATTGGTGGGAGGACTCAGTGTGTGGAGAGGAGCCTGTGTGTGGGGAGGAGCCCATTGGTAGGAGGACTCAGTTTGTGGGGAGGAGCCTGTGTTTGGGGAGGAGCCCATTGATGGGAGGACTCAGTGTGTGGGGAGGAGCCTGTGTGTGGGGAGGAGCCCATTGGTGGGAGGACTCAGTGTGCGGGGTGGAGCCTGTGTGTGGGGAGGAGCCCATTGGTGGGAGGACTCAGTGTGCGGGGTGGAGCCTGTGTGTGGGGAGGAGCCCATTGGTGGGAGGACTCAGTGTGTGGGGAGGAGCCTATTGGTGTGAGGACTCAGTGTGTGGGGAGGAGCCTGTGTGTTGGAGGAGCATGTGTGGGAGGTTTCCCAAGCTGTTAATGAGGTTGTGATGGAATGTGATGTTTGTGTTTCTGTCAGCGGTCGGAGGGTTTTCAGGAGGATATTTATCCCGCGACAGCAGCCAATGAACCGGCCCTGACCGCAGACGAGTGGCTGAGGGGACAGAATAAAGGCCAGTCAAACTGGACTCTTATTGAAATGATAGTGCAATTCTGTCATCATTTACTCACCCTCGTTCACATAATCATGTTTCAAAAAGTACAAAAATACATGGTATTAAATAAATCAAATCTGTTCATCATATAAAGCGATCGTATCCCATCACGAGACTTGGAGCAAACTGCTCGATTCATGTATATCTTCATTTGTTTTCCGAAAATTGAACGAAAAGGCTTTTTAGTATGGAGCAAGAGGAGGGCGAGTAAATGCTGCCTTCAAGTGCTTGTGGGAAAAATTATATGGAAGTAGTCTAAAGCAACAAATGAATGATATTGTGAACAATACACCCAAATTACTACATCTGAATTATAAATGATGAAAGTTATTCATTTCAATCCCATATTTATACATAGTATTACAACTAAATGAGACTTTACACCATTCTCAACAGAGACAACCTTTCCACTCACTGATCTCTATATTCAGATTATAGATATGTTGTATGGTATTATCTACAATATAGATCAGTGTTTCCACCGTATTTTAAATTGACGACGTCACAACTTTAATTCCCCACTAGTAAACCTGGCGAATATTGATTGGCTCTTTGACGAATTGTTTTTGTTTCTTGTTTTGGATAAAAGCATCTGCTGTATGGGGAGTGCGTGTGTAATGTATAAATGTAAATGTAAATGCTCGTTTGTGCAGGGCCGCTGCTGATGTCTCTGAGACCTGGAGCTAAAGCACTCGACTCGACTGAAGCAGAGACTCCAGCCAATCAGGACGCAGAACACCCCCCTGACATCATCGCACTCGACTCTATTGAAGCAGAGACTCCAGCCAATCAGGACGCAGAACACCCCCCTGACATCATCGCAGACCTACAGGACTGGACGGAGGACGACACTGAGAGCCACGACTGGATCTCCTCACGCACATGCTCAGATCTGAGCCGGACCAAGCCCTCAGAGGTCAGACGCAAACAGAGGTCAGGTCATGTGGTTTCTCACAGGTCAGAGGTCGTAACGCTGTGCGCTTTGAATCTCGCAGGTGTCGTGTCACCAGATTCAGAATCTGCAGGAGCAACTCAAGCAGAGAGACGAGAAAATACGAGAACTGGAGCTGGAGCTGAAGAACATGCGAAACCACATGAGAGCGTCCTTCTGACGGGAGCCAATCACAGCAGACGCCCAATCACAGCAGCCAATCACAGAAGAGACTGTTATAACGATGTGGAAAACACTGAGTCGTGTGAACTATTGTGAGGAATCGTGTGTGTAAATACAGTTTATGTTGATTCATACGGTTGTGCTAAATATTTGTGAGATATTTATTTTGGACTGAATTATTCTTGTTCACAACAAGGACGATAACTATAATGATAACGATAAAGTTTTAATAATAGTTCTTACTCTAAGAGAATAATCAAGTCCACACCTCAACTGTAACGATAATGGCACAGAAGAATTATATCACTGGAATAACTTTCAGAGCGATTTTTTTTACAGCCAATCAGAATCCATCCTGCTTTAAAGAGTTTGAGCATTTAAAGACGACAGACGACAAAACTGCAGCGCTTTTAATAAACAGAGCGTTATTGTTCGTTACGGCGTGGTCACATTTACCGTTGCCCGGTGCAAGGGCGAAACACTAAACACTGAACACTGAACTCACTAAAAGCAGAGATACACAACCCTATTGTGTTTTATCTCGAGTTTATATCTAAAGTCGAAATTGCCAGAAAAAAGTAAGAATTGCAAAATAAACTCGTAATTAAGAAAAATAAAGTCGGAATTGTGGGATATAAACTTGTAATTGCGAGGAATAAAGTCAGAATTGCAAGATAAACTCGTAATTGCGAAAAATAAAGTCGGAATTGTGGGATATAAACGTGTAATTGCGAGTAATAATATAAGAATTGCAAAATAAACTCTGATTTGCGAAAAATAAAGTCGGAATTGTGGCATATAAACTTGTAATTGCGAGTAATAAAGTCAGAATTGCAAGATAAACTCGTAATTGCGAAAAATAAAGTCGGAATTTTGGGATATAAATTTGTAATTGCGAGTAATAAGGTCAGAATTGCAAGATAAACTCGTAATTGCGAAAAATAAAGTTGGAATTTTGGGATATAAACTTGTAATTGCGAGTAATAAAGTCAGACTTGCAAGATAAACTCTGATTTGTGAAAAATAAAGTCGGAATTGTGGGATATAAACTTGTAATTGCGAATAATAAAGTCAAAATTGCAAGATAAACTCTGATTTGCGAAAAATAAAGTCAGAATTGTGGGATATAAACTTGTAATTGCGAATAATAAAGTCAGAATTGCAAGATAAACTCGTAATTGCGAAAAATCAAGTCGGAATTTTGGGATATAAACTTGTAATTGCGAGTAATAAAGTCAGAATTGCAAGATAAACTCGTAATTGCGAAAAATAAAGTCGGAATTTTGGGATATAAACTTGTAATTGCGAGTAATAAAGTCAGAATTGCAAGATAAACTCGTAATTGCGAAAAAGAAAGTCGGAATTCTGGGATATAAACTTGTAATTGCGAGTAATAAAGTAAGAATTGCAAGATAAACTCGTAATTGCGAAAAATAAAGTCGGAATTGTGGGATTTAAACTTGTAATTGCGAGTAATAATATAAGAATTGCAAGATAAACTCGGAATTGCGAAAAATAAAGTCGGAATTGTGGGATATAAACGTGTAATTGCGAGTAATAATATAAGAATTGCAAGATAAACTCAGAATTGCGAAAAATAAAGTTGGAATTGTGGGATATAAACTTGTAATTGCGAGTAATAAGGTCAGAATTGCAAGATAAACTCGTAATTGCGAAAAATAAAGTTGGAATTTTGGGATATAAACTTGTAATTGCGAGTAATAAAGTCAGAATTGCAAGATAAACTCTGATTTGTGAAAAATAAAGTCGGAATTGTGGGATATAAACTTGTAATTGCGAATAATAAAGTCAAAATTGCAAGATAAACTCTGATTTGCGAAAAATAAAGTCAGAATTGTGGGATATAAACTTGTAATTGCGAATAATAAAGTCAGAATTGCAAGATAAACTCGTAATTGCGAAAAATCAAGTCGGAATTTTGGGATATAAACTTGTAATTGCGAGTAATAAAGTCAGAATTGCAAGATAAACTCGTAATTGCGAAAAATAAAGTCGGAATTTTGGGATATAAACTTGTAATTGCGAGTAATAAAGTCAGAATTGCAAGATAAACTCGTAATTGCGAAAAATAAAGTCGGAATTGTGGGATATAAACTTGTAATTGCGAGTAATAAAGTAAGAATTGCAAGATAAACTCGGAATTGCGAAAAATAAAGTCGGAATTGTGGGATATAAACGTGTAATTGCGCGTAATAATATAAGAATTGCAAGATAAACTCAGAATTGCGAAAAATAAAGTTGGAATTGTGGGATATAAACTTGTAATTGCGAGTAATAAAGTCAGAATTGCAAGATAAACTCGTAATTGCGAAAAATAAAGTCGGAATTGTGGGATATAAACTTGTAATTGTGAGTAATAAAGTCAGAATTGCAAGATAAACTCGTAATTGCGAAAAATAAAGTCGGAATTGTGGGATATAAACTTGTAATTGCGAGTAATAAAGTCAGAATTGCAAGATAAACTCGTAATTGCGAAAAATAAAGTTGGAATTTTGGGATATAAACTTGTAATTGCGAGTAATAAAGTCAGCATTGCAAGATAAACTCGTAATTGCGAAAAATAAAGTCGGAATTGTGGGATATAAACTTGTAATTGCGAGTAATAAAGTCAGAATTGCAAGATAAACTCGTAATTGCGAAAAATAAAGTCGGAATTTTGGGATATAAACTTGTAATTGCGAGTAATAAAGTCAGAATTGCAAGATAAACTCGTAATTGCGAAAAATAAAGTCGGAATTTTGGGATATAAACTTGTAATTGCGAGTAATAAAGTAAGAATTGCAAGATAAACTCGTAATTGCGAAAAATAAAGTCGGAATTTTGGGATATAAACTTGTAATTGCGAGTAATAAAGTCAGAATTGCAAGATAAACTCGTAATTGCGAAAAATAAAGTCGGAATTTTGGGATATAAACTTGTAATTGCGAGTAATAAAGTAAGAATTGCAAGATAAACTCGTAATTGCGAAAAATAAAGTCGGAATTTTGGGATATAAACTTGTAATTGCGAGTAATAAAGTCAGAATTGCAAGATAAACTCGTAATTGCGAAAAATAAAGTCGGAATTTTGGGATATAAACTTGTAATTGCGAGTAATAAAGTCAGAATTGCAAGATAAACTCGTAATTGCGAAAAATAAAGTCGGAATCTTGGGATATAAACTTGTAATTGCGAGTAATAAAGTCAGAATTGCAAGATAAACTCGTAATTGCGAAAAATAAAGTCGGAATTGTGGGATATAAACTTGTAATTGCGAGTAATAAAGTAAGAATTGCAAGATAAACTCGTAATTGCGAAAAATAAAGTCGGAATTGTGGGATATAAACTTGTAATTGCGAGTAATAAAGATAAACTCGGAATTGCGAAAAATAAAGTCGGAATTGTGTGATATAAACGTGTAATTGCGAGTAATAATATAAGAATTGCAAGATAAACTCAAAATTGCGAAAAATAAAGTTGGAATTGTGGGATATAAACTTGTAATTGCGAGTAATAAAGTCAGAATTGCAAGATAAACTCGTAATTGCGAAAAATAAAGTCGGAATTGTGGGATATAAACTTGTAATTGCGAGTAATAAAGTCAGAATTGCAAGATAAACTCGTAATTGCGAAAAATAAAGTCGGAATTTTGGGATATAAACTTGTAATTGCGAGTAATAAAGTCAGAATTGCAAGATAAACTCGTAATTGCGAAAAATAAAGTCGGAATTGTGGGATATAAACTTGTAATTGCGAGTAATAAAGTCAGAATTGCAAGATAAACTCGTAATTGCGAAAAATAAAGTCGGAATTTTGGGATATAAACTTGTAATTGCGAGTAATAAAGTCAGAATTGCAAGATAAACTCGTAATTGCGAAAAATAAAGTCGGAATTTTGGGATATAAACTTGTAATTGCGAGTAATAAAGTAAGAATTGCAAGATAAACTCGTAATTGCGAAAAATAAAGTCGGAATTTTGGGATATAAACTTGTAATTGCGAGTAATAAAGTCAGAATTGCAAGATAAACTCGTAATTGCGAAAAATAAAGTCGGAATTTTGGGATATAAACTTGTAATTGCGAGTAATAAAGTAAGAATTGCAAGATAAACTCGTAATTGCGAAAAATAAAGTCGGAATTTTGGGATATAAACTTGTAATTGCGAGTAATAAAGTCAGAATTGCAAGATAAACTCGTAATTGCGAAAAATAAAGTCGGAATTTTGGGATATAAACTTGTAATTGCGAGTAATAAAGTCAGAATTGCAAGATAAACTCGTAATTGCGAAAAATAAAGTCGGAATTTTGGGATATAAACTTGTAATTGCGAGTAATAAAGTCAGAATTGCAAGATAAACTCGTAATTGCGAAAAATAAAGTCGGAATTGTGGGATATAAACTTGTAATTGCGAGTAATAAAGTAAGAATTGCAAGATAAACTCGTAATTGCGAAAAATAAAGTCGGAATTGTGGGATTTAAACTTGTAATTGCGAGTAATAAAGTCAGAATTGCAAGATAAACTCGGAATTGCGAAAAATAAAGTCGGAATTGTGGGATATAAACGTGTAATTGCGAGTAATAATATAAGAATTGCAAGATAAACTCAGAATTGCGAAAAATAAAGTTGGAATTGTGGGATATAAACTTGTACTTGCGAGTAATAAAGTCAGAATTTGCAAGATAAACTCGTAATTGCGAAAAATAAAGTCGGAATTGTGGGATATAAACTTGTAATTGCGAGTAATAAAGTCAGAATTGCAAGATAAACTCGTAATTGCGAAAAATAAAGTCGGAATTGTGGGATATAAACTTGTAATTGCGAGTAATAAAGTCAGAATTGCAAGATAAACTCGTAATTGCGAAAAATAAAGTCGGAATTTTGGGATATAAACTTGTAATTGCGAGTAATAAAGTCAGAATTGCAAGATAAACTCGTAATTGCGAAAAATAAAGTCGGAATTGTGGGATTTAAACTTGTAATTGCGAGTTATAAAGTAAGAATTGCAAGATAAACTCGTAATTGCGAAAAATATAGTCGGAATTTTGTGATATAAACTTGTAATTGCGAGTAATAAAGTCAGAATTGCAAGATAAACTCGTAATTGCGAAAAATAAAGTCGGAATTTTGTGATATAAACTTGTAATTGCGAGTAATAAAGTCAGAATTGCAAGATAAACTCGTAATTGCGAAAAATAAAGTCGGAATTGTGGGATTTAAACTTGTAATTGCGAGTAATAAAGTCAGTATTGCAAGATAAACTCGTAATTGTGAAAAATAAAATCGGAATTTTGGGATATAAACTTGTAATTGCGAGTAATAAAGTCAGAATTGCAAGATAAACTTGTAATTGCGAAAAATAAAGTCGGAATTTTGGGATATAAACTTGTAATTGCGAGTAATAAAGTCAGAATTGCAAGATAAACTCGTAATTGCGAAAAATAAAGTCGTAATTGTGGGATTTAAACTTGTAATTGCGAGTTATAAAGTAAGAATTGCAAGATAAACTCGTAATTGCGAAAAATAAAGTCGGAATTGTGGGATATAAACTTGTAATTGCGAGTAATAAAGTCAGAATTGCAAGATAAACTCGTAATTGCGAAAAATAAAGTCGGAATTGTGGGATATAAACTTGTAATTGCGAGTAATAAAGTCAGAATTGCAAGATAAACTCGTAATTGCGAAAAATAAAGTCGGAATTTTGGGATATAAACTTGTAATTGCGAGTAATAAAGTCAGAATTGCAAGATAAACTCGTAATTGCGAAAAATAAAGTCGGAATTTTGGGATATAAACTTGTAATTGCGAGTAATAAAGTCAGAATTGCAAGATAAACTCGTAATTGCGAAAAATAAAGTCGGAATTGTGGGATTTAAACTTGTAATTGCGAGTTATAAAGTAAGAATTGCAAGATAAACTCGTAATTGCGAAAAATAAAGTCGGAATTTTGTGATATAAACTTGTAATTGCGAGTAATAAAGTCAGAATTGCAAGATAAACTCGTAATTGCGAAAAATAAAGTCGGAATTTTGTGATATAAACTTGTAATTGCGAGTAATAAAGTCAGAATTGCAAGATAAACTCGTAATTGCGAAAAATAAAGTCGGAATTGTGGGATTTAAACTTGTAATTGCGAGTAATAAAGTCAGAATTGCAAGATAAACTCGTAATTGTGAAAAATAAAATCGGAATTTTGGGATATAAACTTGTAATTGCGAGTAATAAAGTCAGAATTGCAAGATAAACTCGTAATTGCGAAAAATAAAGTCGGAATTTTGGGATATAAACTTGTAATTGCGAGTAATAAAGTCAGAATTGCAAGATAAACTCGTAATTGCGAAAAATAAAGTCGGAATTGTGGGATATAAACTTGTAATTGCGAGTAATAAAGTCAGAATTGCAAGATAAACTCGTAATTGTGAAAAATAAAATCGGAATTTTGGGATATAAACTTGTAATTGCGAGTAATAAAGTCAGAATTGCAAGATAAACTCGTAATTGCGAAAAATAAAGTCGGAATTGTGGGATTTAAACTTGTAATTGCGAGTTATAAAGTAAGAATTGCAAGATAAACTCGTAATTGCGAAAAATAAAGTCGGAATTTTGTGATATAAACTTGTAATTGCGAGTAATAAAGTCAGAATTGCAAGATAAACTCGTAATTGCGAAAAATAAAGTCGGAATTTTGTGATATAAACTTGTAATTGCGAGTAATAAAGTCAGAATTGCAAGATAAACTCGTAATTGCGAAAAATAAAGTCGGAATTGTGGGATTTAAACTTGTAATTGCGAGTAATAAAGTCAGAATTGCAAGATAAACTCGTAATTGTGAAAAATAAAATCGGAATTTTGGGATATAAACTTGTAATTGCGAGTAATAAAGTCAGAATTGCAAGATAAACTCGTAATTGCGAAAAATAAAGTCGGAATTTTGGGATATAAACTTGTAATTGCGAGTAATAAAGTCAGAATTGCAAGATAAACTCGTAATTGCGAAAAATAAAGTCGGAATTGTGGGATATAAACTTGTAATTGCGAGTAATAAAGTCAGAATTGCAAGATAAACTCGTAATTGTGAAAAATAAAATCGGAATTTTGGGATATAAACTTGTAATTGCGAGTAATAAAGTCAGAATTGCAAGATAAACTCGTAATTGCGAAAAATAAAGTCGGAATTGTGGGATTTAAACTTGTAATTGCGAGTTATAAAGTAAGAATTGCAAGATAAACTCGTAATTGCGAAAAATAAAGTCGGAATTTTGGGATATAAACTTGTAATTGCGAGTAATAAAGTAAGAATTGCAAGATAAACTCGTAATTGCGAAAAATAAAGTCGGAATTTTGGGATATAAACTTGTAATTGCGAGTAATAAAGTCAGAATTGCAAGATAAACTCGTAATTGCGAAAAATAAAGTCGGAATTTTGGGATATAAACTTGTAATTGCGAGTAATAAAGTCAGAATTGCAAGATAAACTCGTAATTGCGAAAAATAAAGTCGGAATCTTGGGATATAAACTTGTAATTGCGAGTAATAAAGTCAGAATTGCAAGATAAACTCGTAATTGCGAAAAATAAAGTCGGAATTGTGGGATATAAACTTGTAATTGCGAGTAATAAAGTAAGAATTGCAAGATAAACTCGTAATTGCGAAAAATAAAGTCGGAATTGTGGGATATAAACTTGTAATTGCGAGTAATAAAGATAAACTCGGAATTGCGAAAAATAAAGTCGGAATTGTGTGATATAAACGTGTAATTGCGAGTAATAATATAAGAATTGCAAGATAAACTCAAAATTGCGAAAAATAAAGTTGGAATTGTGGGATATAAACTTGTAATTGCGAGTAATAAAGTCAGAATTGCAAGATAAACTCGTAATTGCGAAAAATAAAGTCGGAATTGTGGGATATAAACTTGTAATTGCGAGTAATAAAGTCAGAATTGCAAGATAAACTCGTAATTGCGAAAAATAAAGTCGGAATTTTGGGATATAAACTTGTAATTGCGAGTAATAAAGTCAGAATTGCAAGATAAACTCGTAATTGCGAAAAATAAAGTCGGAATTTTGGGATATAAACTTGTAATTGCGAGTAATAAAGTAAGAATTGCAAGATAAACTCGTAATTGCGAAAAATAAAGTCGGAATTTTGGGATATAAACTTGTAATTGCGAGTAATAAAGTCAGAATTGCAAGATAAACTCGTAATTGCGAAAAATAAAGTCGGAATTGTGGGATATAAACTTGTAATTGCGAGTAATAAAGTCAGAATTGCAAGATAAACTCGTAATTGCGAAAAATAAAGTCGGAATTTTGGGATATAAACTTGTAATTGCGAGTAATAAAGTCAGAATTGCAAGATAAACTCGTAATTGCGAAAAATAAAGTCGGAATTTTGGGATATAAACTTGTAATTGCGAGTAATAAAGTAAGAATTGCAAGATAAACTCGTAATTGCGAAAAATAAAGTCGGAATTTTGGGATATAAACTTGTAATTGCGAGTAATAAAGTCAGAATTGCAAGATAAACTCGTAATTGCGAAAAATAAAGTCGGAATTTTGGGATATAAACTTGTAATTGCGAGTAATAAAGTAAGAATTGCAAGATAAACTCGTAATTGCGAAAAATAAAGTCGGAATTTTGGGATATAAACTTGTAATTGCGAGTAATAAAGTCAGAATTGCAAGATAAACTCGTAATTGCGAAAAATAAAGTCGGAATTTTGGGATATAAACTTGTAATTGCGAGTAATAAAGTCAGAATTGCAAGATAAACTCGTAATTGCGAAAAATAAAGTCGGAATTTTGGGATATAAACTTGTAATTGCGAGTAATAAAGTCAGAATTGCAAGATAAACTCGTAATTGCGAAAAATAAAGTCGGAATTGTGGGATATAAACTTGTAATTGCGAGTAATAAAGTAAGAATTGCAAGATAAACTCGTAATTGCGAAAAATAAAGTCGGAATTGTGGGATTTAAACTTGTAATTGCGAGTAATAAAGTCAGAATTGCAAGATAAACTCGGAATTGCGAAAAATAAAGTCGGAATTGTGGGATATAAACGTGTAATTGCGAGTAATAATATAAGAATTGCAAGATAAACTCAGAATTGCGAAAAATAAAGTTGGAATTGTGGGATATAAACTTGTACTTGCGAGTAATAAAGTCAGAATTTGCAAGATAAACTCGTAATTGCGAAAAATAAAGTCGGAATTGTGGGATATAAACTTGTAATTGCGAGTAATAAAGTCAGAATTGCAAGATAAACTCGTAATTGCGAAAAATAAAGTCGGAATTGTGGGATATAAACTTGTAATTGCGAGTAATAAAGTCAGAATTGCAAGATAAACTCGTAATTGCGAAAAATAAAGTCGGAATTTTGGGATATAAACTTGTAATTGCGAGTAATAAAGTCAGAATTGCAAGATAAACTCGTAATTGCGAAAAATAAAGTCGGAATTGTGGGATTTAAACTTGTAATTGCGAGTTATAAAGTAAGAATTGCAAGATAAACTCGTAATTGCGAAAAATATAGTCGGAATTTTGTGATATAAACTTGTAATTGCGAGTAATAAAGTCAGAATTGCAAGATAAACTCGTAATTGCGAAAAATAAAGTCGGAATTTTGTGATATAAACTTGTAATTGCGAGTAATAAAGTCAGAATTGCAAGATAAACTCGTAATTGCGAAAAATAAAGTCGGAATTGTGGGATTTAAACTTGTAATTGCGAGTAATAAAGTCAGTATTGCAAGATAAACTCGTAATTGTGAAAAATAAAATCGGAATTTTGGGATATAAACTTGTAATTGCGAGTAATAAAGTCAGAATTGCAAGATAAACTTGTAATTGCGAAAAATAAAGTCGGAATTTTGGGATATAAACTTGTAATTGCGAGTAATAAAGTCAGAATTGCAAGATAAACTCGTAATTGCGAAAAATAAAGTCGTAATTGTGGGATTTAAACTTGTAATTGCGAGTTATAAAGTAAGAATTGCAAGATAAACTCGTAATTGCGAAAAATAAAGTCGGAATTGTGGGATATAAACTTGTAATTGCGAGTAATAAAGTCAGAATTGCAAGATAAACTCGTAATTGCGAAAAATAAAGTCGGAATTGTGGGATATAAACTTGTAATTGCGAGTAATAAAGTCAGAATTGCAAGATAAACTCGTAATTGCGAAAAATAAAGTCGGAATTTTGGGATATAAACTTGTAATTGCGAGTAATAAAGTCAGAATTGCAAGATAAACTCGTAATTGCGAAAAATAAAGTCGGAATTTTGGGATATAAACTTGTAATTGCGAGTAATAAAGTCAGAATTGCAAGATAAACTCGTAATTGCGAAAAATAAAGTCGGAATTGTGGGATTTAAACTTGTAATTGCGAGTTATAAAGTAAGAATTGCAAGATAAACTCGTAATTGCGAAAAATAAAGTCGGAATTTTGTGATATAAACTTGTAATTGCGAGTAATAAAGTCAGAATTGCAAGATAAACTCGTAATTGCGAAAAATAAAGTCGGAATTTTGTGATATAAACTTGTAATTGCGAGTAATAAAGTCAGAATTGCAAGATAAACTCGTAATTGCGAAAAATAAAGTCGGAATTGTGGGATTTAAACTTGTAATTGCGAGTAATAAAGTCAGAATTGCAAGATAAACTCGTAATTGTGAAAAATAAAATCGGAATTTTGGGATATAAACTTGTAATTGCGAGTAATAAAGTCAGAATTGCAAGATAAACTCGTAATTGCGAAAAATAAAGTCGGAATTTTGGGATATAAACTTGTAATTGCGAGTAATAAAGTCAGAATTGCAAGATAAACTCGTAATTGCGAAAAATAAAGTCGGAATTGTGGGATATAAACTTGTAATTGCGAGTAATAAAGTCAGAATTGCAAGATAAACTCGTAATTGT
>JARWKJ010000021.1:207500-210000 GCA_029959095.1 Rhinichthys osculus | reverse complement strand
GTTCTGATCCCGAAGGATAGGGACTCAGAGAAGGCCGTTTTGACCAACGTCCCTGCGAAATGTTGAGGGTAAAGTCTTTTTCAAAATCATTACCAAGAGATTGTCCGAATACCTGCAAAGAAATAGCTACATTGGTACAGCAGTGCAGAAGGCCGGTATATCAGGGTTCTCCGGGTGCTCAGAACATTCCAGTATATGGCACCAGATCCAGATGGGAAAGGTGGAGAGAAGGACCTTCATGTTGTCCTCCTGGATCTTGCTAATGCCTTTGGGTCAGTCCCCCATACTCTCCTTTGGGCTGCTTTCAACTTCTTTTATATTCCGGACACCATTACAACTTCGGTGAAATCATATTTCCAAGATCTGCAGTTTTGCTGCACTCCTCTGAGGTTACCACCTCGTGGAAAGCCTTGGAATTTGGCATTATGGCAAGAGGCACTATCTCACCCCTGGCGTTTACGATGGCCATCATTCGAGCCTCAAGGAGGGAGGAGAGCGACTGAATGCGGACTTGCGCCTCCCTCTCCTCAGAGCCTATATGGATGACATTACTACTCTGACCAACACGGTGCCATGTGCTAGAAGACTACTCAGAAAACTAGAGGAGAATATCAGCTGGGCCCGAATGAAGATAAAACCTTCCACATCACGTAGCATCTCTACTGTCAAGGGAGTACTTAGTTTTATAGGCAAGACAAGTAGTTTGTTTAGGCATGGTTTGTTCGGGAATTACAAACCTGCGCGCACATATTCAAACGAATTTAACTATAGAATCAATTTTTAATGCGCATGTGAACGCCATCAGGTCACAGGTTCGCGTTTAAAGTCTGTTTAGAGAGAACGCCGTCGTCTTAGTGGCCCCTAATGTAATAACAAATGATAATTTTGCGGGAAGTGAATCAATCAAAACCAAATTTAGCTGGAAATAACATTATTCAAAAATCGCTATAAAGCCAAAACAATCTCTGTTACCGTAAATTGTATGTTTATCTCTGTAAAGCTGCTTTGAAACAATCTCCATTGTTAAAAGCACTATATAAATGAAGATGACTTGACTTGACTTGACATCAAGTACTTCATTGGAAATTAGCTGCGACTGGAAGATGCTGGGGGTGGTCGGCAGCGATCACAGACACTCCCCTCAGGCCTCATATAGTTCTCTGGTCCCCTCTGTGGAGAACGTCATCATCGTTGAACTCACCGTAGCCTGGGAAGATTCATTGGAAGAGACTTATGAGCGTGGATTCCTAAGATATGCTGAGCTGGATGCTGAAATACAACTTCCTGGCATCGTCTACTACTAACTTGCTAAGAGACCTGGGAGTCGGAGGCCAGAGCTTGTGCCGAACCATTAAAACTGCACCGGAGGCAGCTGAGAGAAGCAGCCCGTGGCTCTGGATAGAGAGGTAAGACTCTGACTGGGTCAAGAGTAAGGGCGAATGGAGCTGAGGGGGTGTTCCTGGGACACCAGACATCCCCGCTGACCCCTCTGGAGACGCTGTGGGCTCATCAACGAAACATCAGCCAAAGAGAGTGCCCACCTGATGACCCCGATGACGTACCTTCCCTCCCATATTTGATGACATATCTGTCTCCCATAACTCCAATCCTATCCTGCAACATCAAAGTTCCTGCAAATGTCAAGGGTGCAATCGGTACATGCTCGCACAGAGAGGATGTTTACATCTCGTCCTGTGTTTAAAAACTTAATTGAATTATGTCAATGCTTCATGGGATTGTAGTTTTCCGGTGGAGAAATATAAGATGGGAGGAAAATATAAATTTCATATTGCGTTCCCCTTAAGAAATTAGCAACTTAATATCTTCAGTCATTTTACTTCTCCAGTAAATGTAACTTGATTTAAGAATATAATGTTTAGATAGTTGTGCTGGAAAACAAGACAGAAATACTCAGGAAGAATATAATTTGTTGCAGTGTTTATATAGGTTGTGTATGTAGGTATGTATATGGTTTACATACCGTATATTTTTAGCATATCTTTCAACGAGAGAT
Organism: Rhinichthys osculus; assembly: GCA_029959095.1. Taxonomy (NCBI): domain Eukaryota; kingdom Metazoa; phylum Chordata; class Actinopteri; order Cypriniformes; family Leuciscidae; genus Rhinichthys; species Rhinichthys osculus. The sequence goes on along the minus strand of JARWKJ010000021.1, from coordinate 207,986 downwards.
ATAGCATGTGTTTGTTCATCCCAATGTCCATCCTAAATAGTATGCGAGATTAATATAATTGTGTCCCAAAGCATAGTATGTTGAAAAGAGTGTCAAAAGTCCCCGGATGATCTACTATTTCCTTTAGATTTTTGAAGTGTGGATCCGTGCTCACTATAACGGCTAATATTAACCACAACCCATTGACCTTTGGAGGAGGATCTGGTTCAGAACTACAAAAACGAGTATAAAGTGTTAAAAAACTACAAAACATGGTGGATATGTGCAACCGACGGTGGGAGGTTTAGATAAGGGTTTGAGTGACTAATAATCAGTTTAACCTGATACAATTTATTTTTATTTAATGTTATCTGTGTTATATTTCATCTGCAATAACAATGTAGCCTGGCAAGCCAGACCTACATCAAGATGTTAGGTCTGGGAACTCACCATTGGCATACCTCAATCCGAGGGGCGGATAAACGGATGTCTTTCAATATCCCTCGG
>JARWKJ010000021.1:180000-202500 GCA_029959095.1 Rhinichthys osculus | reverse complement strand
ATCATCTCGTGTTGGAGATCCACCTCAATACACTACAATGAGGCCCTGAATACCAGAGGACGGTCACACGTCACAAAGTCACAAACCACACAAAGTGAGGGTGCCACACTAGCAACAAAGAATAACATGTTGTAACATTCATGAATAAACCTGACCACACTCATGATGAATTATATTGTGCCAGGTGCAGGTTCAAAACATGCTTAGTGACATAAATACGCTGGGCTAGGCAGCCCGGGCTTAAAGAGGGGTAGAGCCCCTAAGAGCACAAGGCTACGAAGAGCCCACACCCAGGACAGAATGAGCTACCGGGGTCCTGGTGACATCGAGCCGGTAATATCTGACACACAGGGAGTATGGGGAGAGTATGGGGAGAGGCCCAGCCTGCAGCAGCACATATGTATGTGCTGCAAGGAAACTCCCTTAAACAGAGCCCACAGGAAACACTGATCCTCTGTGGAGGAGAAAGGAGGTGGTTGAGACAATGCCTCCAGCACCATGGAGAGATCAACTCAGGAACTGCTCTTCTGGTGACTGAAAGAAAGCGGTGTGCGCCCTTCATAAATCTATAAATAAGGGGGTCTTGCCCCACCATAGCGCCGTCGAACCCCACATGACATGCCGCGATAGCCGCTAAATAAACCTTAGTGAAGTTCACAACGTAATTTTGGGAGGAGTGAACCAATCTAACCTTTCAATTAACCGCCGGAGCATATAAGCAGCCGCTCGATCACCTCACACTGGCATCGGCAGCTGTTCTGGCGTCCCTCCACTTCCCCAACTCCACCTGCATCATTTAGGCATCCATGTGTTGCTACCATGTGTTTCTAAGCTCGAGTTGAAGCTGCTTCCTCGAACCCCTCCACTGCGGACAGCAAGCCAAATACGCTTAACCTTATTAGCTTAAAGATTTTATGGGCAAAGGAACTCGTGAAATAGTAGAAAAGTATCTTCCACCATCCATAAGGTCCTGCAAAAAGCTTAAAATATCAGCAATTGAACACTGATATAATAGAACACACTCCACTTACAATTGTATAGGGACCGTGTAGAAGAGGCTCTAGCACTCTGAATGGTGGCAATAACACGTGGGGGAGCCTCAATGTGTTTAAGTTGGCCCTCTCACGGGCCAGGCCCAGAGTCAAGTCAAGTCACCTTCATTTATACGGCGCTTTTAACAATACAGATTTTTATAGAAAGATTTCCCCGTTGGTTTTGGACAGAAGATCTGTGCGTAATGGAGGGGGCACGGCTGGGCATACAGCAGAGGGATGATCTCTGAGAGCCACCTGGAAGCTATCAAAATCATGGGCAAGCTCTGTTCCCTCACCCTGGCCAGAGTCGGCGTTATGAGGCAAAGGGGAGGAAATGCGTAGAGCAGCACGTTGGGCCATGGATGGGCACGTATGGGGCATCCTAGTCCTGTAGTGAGAAGAACATAGGACAATGGGCGTTTTGGTCTGGACGAACCTCCTCCACAGTAGACCCATTATCTGAGGATGGAGGCGCCAATCCCCATAAAGATGGTTTGCCCGGGACATGGGTCACCCATAACGACAGAGAGCGCCGCTTGCTCCATATTAACAGTCAGTGAGCGAGAGCGTGAAGCTTGGAGGAGTGCATCCCCCCCAGTGGTTGATATGTGCTACAGCTGTCATGATGCCCCTACAAGTGAGGTAGAAAATTATTCAGAGCCTTCCACACAGTGAGGAGCTCTAAATAATTTATATGGGCTAAGTGATGCTTGATGAACTTCCTCTTCTTGGGTAAAAGGGGGAAACTCAAACTTGTGTCCAATGGCTGCTGGTCTGCTGCTGGTTGGGCTGGTGGTTGGGCTCATGGTTGGGCTTGTGGTTGGGTTAGTGGTTGGGCTAGTGGTTGGGCTGCTGGTTGGGCTGCTGGTTGGGCTGGTGGTTGGGCTGGTGGTTGGGCTGGTGGTTGGGCTGGTGGTTGGGCTGGTGGTTGGGCTGGTGGTTGGGCTGGTGGCTGGGCTGGTGGTTGGGCTCATAGTTGGGCTCGTGGTAGGGCTAGTGGTTGGGCTGCTGGTTGGGCTAGTGGTTGGGCTGGTGGTTGGGCTGGTGGTTGGGCTGGTGGTTGGGCTGCTGGTTGGGCTGGTGGTTGGGCTGGTGGTTGGGTTGCTGGTTGGGCTGCTGGTTGGGCTGCTGGTTGGGCTGCTGGTTGGGCCGGTGGTTGGGCCGGTGGTTGGCTGGTGGTTGGGCTGGTGGTTGGGCTAGTGGTTGGGCCGGTGGTTGGGCTAGTGGTTGGGCCGGTGGTTGGGCTAGTGGTTGGGCTGCTGGTTGGGCTGCTGGTTGGGCCGGTGGTTGGGCCGGTGGTTGGGCTGGTGGTTGGGCTGGTGGTTGGGCTGCTGGTTGGGCTAGTGGTTGGGCTGCTGGTTGGGCCGGTGGTTGGCTGGTGGTTGGGCTGGTGGTTGGGCTGCTGGTTGGGCTAGTGGTTGGGCTGCTGGTTGGGCCGGTGGTTGGGCCGGTGGTTGGCTGGTGGTTGGGCTGGTGGTTGGGCTGGTGGTTGGGCTAGTGGTTGGGCCGGTGGTTGGGCTAGTGGTTGGGCCGGTGGTTGGGCTAGTGGTTGGGCTGGTGAGTAAAGTGTTACCGTAACATGTAACGTGTGTGTGTGTGTGTGTGTGTGTGTGTGTGTGTGTGTGTGTGTGTGTGTGTGTTTACCGATGTCTCCACAGGAAGTCCTTCTCTTGTTCTGAAAGCTCATACAGCGGGTCTCGACTGCACAGCGTTCGCAGCTGCTCCGCGTCTGCCTGCGATATAGTGCTGTCACACGCCAGACGACTGCTCTGATGGGGCAGAGAGATTCAGCATGAGTTATGTGTGTGTGTGTGTGTGTGTGAGAGAGAGAGAGAGAGAGAGAGAGAGAGAATGTGTGTGTGTGTGTCTATGTGTATGGTGCTGTCACACGCCAGTCGACTGCTGTGATGGGCCAGAGAGATTCAGCATGAGTTATGTGTGTGTGTGAGAGAGAGTGTGTGTGTGTGTGTGTGTATGGTGCTGTCACATGCCAGACGACTGCTCTGATTGCCCAGAGAGTAAGCATGAGTTCTGAGAGCGCTCAGAAATCATTATATGTGTGTGTGTGTGTGTGAAAGAGTGTGTGTGAGTTTGTGTGTGTGTGTGTGTGTGTGTGTGTGTGTGAGAGAGAGAGTGTGTGTGAGTTTGTGTGTGTGTGTGTGTGTGTGTGAGTTTGTGTATATGTGTGTGTGTGTGTGTGTGTGTGTGTCTGTGTGTGTGTGTGTGTGTGTGTGTGTGTGTGTGTGTGTGTGTGAAAGAGTGTGTGTGAGTTTGTGTGTGTGTGTGTGTGTGTGTCTGTGTGTGTGTGTCTGTGTGTGTGTGTGTGTGTGTGTGTGTGTGTGTGTGTGTGTGTGTCTGTGTGAAAGAGTGTGTGTGAGTTTGTGTGTGTGTGTGTGTGTCTGTGTGTGTGAGAGAGAGTGTATGAGTGTGTGTATGTGTGTGTGAGTGTGTGTACCAGCCCCAGACAGTAGTTGTAGCCCAGCTCACGAGAGATGCTCCAGTTGGCGTGTTCCTCGATCTGCTGCTCATCAGGAAACACCACCGTCTGGTTAAACCAGGGAAACTCCAGCTCCACACACGGCGTTTCCTGCACACAAACCACGCAGGTAACAATGTGAATATAGTTACTGAGGTAAGCGATATGAGATGTTTTATTTTATGATAACCATATAATGTTTCTGAAAGAGTCTCTTGTGCTCACCAAGGCTGCATTTATTTGATCAAAAATACAGTAAAAACAATTACATATTATTAGAATGTAAAATGGCTGAGTTCTATGTGAATATACAGTAAAGTGTCATTTATTCCTGTGATCAAATCTGAATATTCAGCATCATTACTCCAGTCTTCAGTGTCACATGATCTTCCAGAAATTATTCTAATATGCTGATCAGTTATAATCTGTTATAATGTAACTTTGGAAGCATAAGAAACTTCATTCAAAAACATTTAAGAAATCATAATTATTCCAAACCTTTGACAGCCTTTATATCACAATATACTTATTTTTGCTGGAAACAAGGTTGTTACAATACAAATATTTCAAATATCAGAAAAAAACAGATACCAGTATCACAGCTTGAATTAAATAAATACTGTGTAATACACGTTTGAGCTTCAGCAAGAGCCAATGAGGTTCATTCTCGTGTTACGCAGCACGTTTGAGCTTCAGCAAGAACCAATGAGGTTCATTCTCGTGTTACGCAGCACGTTTGAGCTTCAGCAAGAACCAATGAGGTTCATTCTCGTGTTACGCAGCACGTTTGAGCTTCAGCAAGAACCAATGAGGTTCATTCTCGTGTTACACAGCACGTTTGAGCTTCAGCAAGAACCAATGAGGTTCATTCTAGTGTTACTCAGCACGTTTGAGCTTCAGCAAGAACCAATGAGATTCATTCTCGTGTTACGCAGCACGTTTGAGCTTCAGCAAGAACCAATGAGGTTCATTCTAGTGTTACTCAGCACGTTTGAGCTTCAGCAAGAACCAATGAGATTCATTCTCGTGTTACGCAGCACGTTTGAGCTTCAGCAAGAACCAATGAGGATCATTCTAGTGTTACGCAGCACGTTTGAGCTTCAGCAAGAACCAATGAGGTTCATTCTAGTGTTACTCAGCACGTTTGAGCTTCAGCAAGAACCAATGAGATTCATTCTCGTGTTACACAGCACGTTTGAGCTTCAGCAAGAACCAATGAGATTCATTCTCGTGTTACACAGCACGTTTGAGCTTCTGCTAGAACCAATGAGGATCATTCTAGTGTTACACAGCACGTTTGAGCTTCAGCAAGAACCAATGAGGTTCATTCTAGTGTTACTCAGCACGTTTGAGCTTCAGCAAGAACCAATGAGGATCATTCTAGTGTTACGCAGCACGTTTGAGCTTCAGCAAGAACCAATGAGGTTCATTCTAGTGTTACTCAGCACGTTTGAGCTTCAGCAAGAACCAATGAGGATCATTCTAGTGTTACGCAGCACGTTTGAGCTTCAGCAAGAACCAATGAGGTTCATTCTAGTGTTACTCAGCACGTTTGATCTTCAGCAAGAACCAATGAGATTCATTCTCGTGTTACACAGCACGTTTGAGCTTCAGCAAGAACCAATGAGGTTCATTCTCGTGTTACGCAGCACGTTTGAGCTTCAGCAAGAACCAATGAGGTTCATTCTAGTGTTACTCAGCACGTTTGAGCTTCAGCAAGAACCAATGAGGATCATTCTAGTGTTACGCAGCACGTTTGAGCTTCAGCAAGAACCAATGAGGTTCATTCTAGTGTTACTCAGCACGTTTGAGCTTCAGCAAGAACCAATGAGGATCATTCTAGTGTTACGCAGCACGTTTGAGCTTCAGCAAGAACCAATGAGGTTCATTCTAGTGTTACACAGCACGTTTGAGCTTCAGCAAGAACCAATGAGGATCATTCTAGTGTTACGCAGCACGTTTGAGCTTCAGCAAGAACCAATGAGGATCATTCTAGTGTTACACAGCACGTTTGAGCTTCAGCAAGAACCAATGAGGTTCATTCTAGTGTTACTCAGCACGTTTGAGCTTCAGCAAGAACCAATGAGGATCATTCTAGTGTTACGCAGCACGTTTGAGCTTCAGCAAGAACCAATGAGGTTCATTCTAGTGTTACTCAGCACGTTTGAGCTTCAGCAAGAACCAATGAGATTCATTCTCGTGTTACACAGCACGTTTGAGCTTCAGCAAGAACCAATGAGGTTCATTCTCGTGTTACGCAGCACGTTTGAGCTTCAGCAAGAACCAATGAGGTTCATTCTCGTGTTACGCAGCACGTTTGAGCTTCAGCAAGAACCAATGAGGTTCATTCTCGTGTTACACAGCACGTTTGAGCTTCAGCAAGAACCAATGAGGTTCATTCTAGTGTTACTCAGCACGTTTGAGCTTCAGCAAGAACCAATGAGGATCATTCTAGTGTTACGCAGCACGTTTGAGCTTCAGCAAGAACCAATGAGGTTCATTCTAGTGTTACTCAGCACGTTTGAGCTTCAGCAAGAACCAATGAGATTCATTCTCGTGTTACACAGCACGTTTGAGCTTCAGCAAGAACCAATGAGATTCATTCTCGTGTTACACAGCACGTTTGAGCTTCTGCTAGAACCAATGAGGTTCATTCTCGTGTTACGCAGCACGTTTGAGCTTCAGCGAGAACCAATGAGGTTCATTCTCGTGTTACGCAGCACGTTTGAGCTTCAGCAAGAGCCAATGAGGTTCATTCTCGTGTTACGCAGCACGTTTGAGCTTCAGCAAGAACCAATGAGGTTCATTCTCCTGTTACGCAGCACGTTTGAGCTTCAGCAAGAACCAATGAGGTTCATTCTCGTGTTACACAGCACGTTTGAGCTTCAGCAAGAACCAATGAGGTTCATTCTCCTGTTACGCAGCACGTTTGAGCTTCAGCAAGAACCAATGAGGTTCATTCTCCTGTTACGCAGCACGTTTGAGCTTCAGCAAGAGCCAATGAGGTTCATTCTCCTGTTACGCAGCACGTTTGAGCTTCAGCAAGAGCCAATGAGGTTCATTCTCCTGTTACTCAGCACGTTTGAGCTTCAGCGAGAACCAATGAGGTTCATTCTCCTGTTACGCAACACGTTTGAGCTTCTGCAAGAACCAATGAGGTTCATTCTCGTGTTACGCAGCACGTTTGAGCTTCAGCGAGAACCAATGAGGTTCATTCTCGTGTTACACAGCACGTTTGAGCTTCTGCAAGAACCAATGAGGTTCATTCTCGTGTTACGCAGCACGTTTGAGCTTCAGCGAGAACCAATGAGGTTCATTCTCGTGTTACGCAGCACGTTTGAGCTTCAGCGAGAACCAATGAGGTTCATTCTCGTGTTACGCAGCACGTTTGAGCTTCAGCAAGAACCAATGAGGTTCATTCTCCTGTTACGCAGCACGTTTGAGCTTCAGCGAGAACCAATGAGGTTCATTCTCGTGTTACGCAGCACGTTTGAGCTTCAGCGAGAACCAATGAGGTTCATTCTCGTGTTACGCAGCACGTTTGAGCTTCAGCAAGAGCCAATGAGGTTCATTCTCGTGTTACACAGCACGTTTGAGCTTCAGCAAGAACCAATGAGGTTCATTCTCGTGTTACGCAGCACGTTTGAGCTTCAGCAAGAACCAATGAGGTTCATTCTCGTGTTACGCAGCACGTTTGAGCTTCAGCAAGAACCAATGAGGTTCATTCTCCTGTTACGCAGCACGTTTGAGCTTCAGCAAGAACCAATGAGGTTCATTCTCGTGTTACGCAGCACGTTTGAGCTTCAGCAAGAACCAATGAGGTTCATTCTCCTGTTACGTAACACGTTTGAGCTTCAGCAAGAACCAATGAGGTTCATTCTCGTGTTACACAGCACGTTTGAGCTTCAGCAAGAGCCAATGAGGTTCATTCTCGTGTTACGCAGCACGTTTGAGCTTCAGCAAGAACCAATGAGGTTCATTCTCGTGTTACACAGCACGTTTGAGCTTCAGCAAGAGCCAATGAGGTTCATTCTCGTGTTACACAGCACGTTTGAGCTTCAGCAAGAACCAATGATGTTCATTCTCCTGTTACGCAGCACGTTTGAGCTTCAGCGAGAACCAATGAGGTTCATTCTAGTGTTACTCAGCACGTTTGAGCTTCAGCAAGAGCCAATGAGGTTCATTCTCGTGTTACGCAGCACGTTTGAGCTTCAGCGAGAACCAATGAGGTTCATTTCTCGTGTTACGCAGCACGTTTGAGCTTCAGCAAGAACCAATGAGGTTCATTCTCGTGTTATGCAGCACGTTTGAGCTTCAGCAAGAACCAATGAGGTTCATTCTCCTGTTACTCAGCACGTTTGAGCTTCAGCAAGAACCAATGAGGTTCATTCTCGTGTTACTCAGCACGTTTGAGCTTCAGCAAGAACCAATGAGGTTCATTCTCGTGTTACGCAGCACGTTTGAGCTTCAGCAAGAACCAATGAGGTTCATTCTCGTGTTACGCAGCACGTTTGAGCTTCAGCAAGAACCAATGAGGTTCATTCTCCTGTTACGCAGCACGTTTGAGCTTCAGCAAGAGCCAATGAGGTTCATTCTCGTGTTACGCAGCACGTTTGAGCTTCAGCAAGAACCAATGAGGTTCATTCTCGTGTTACGCAGCACGTTTGAGCTTCAGCAAGAACCAATGAGGTTCATTCTAGTGTTACGCAGCACGTTTGAGCTTCAGCAAGAGCCAATGAGGTTCATTCTCGTGTTACACAGCACGTTTGAGCTTCAGCAAGAACCAATGAGGATCATTCTAGTGTTACGCAGCACGTTTGAGCTTCAGCAAGAACCAATGAGGTTCATTCTAGTGTTACGCAGCACGTTTGAGCTTCAGCGAGAACCAATGAGGTTCATTCTCGTGTTACGCAGCACGTTTGAGCTTCAGCGAGAACCAATGAGGTTCATTCTCCTGTTACGCAGCACGTTTGAGCTTCAGCAAGAACCAATGAGGTTCATTCTCCTGTTACGCAGCACGTTTGAGCTTCAGCAAGAGCCAATGAGGTTCATTCTCGTGTTACGCAGCACGTTTGAGCTTCAGCAAGAGCCAATGAGGTTCATTCTCGTGTTACGCAGCACGTTTGAGCTTCAGCAAGAACCAATGAGGTTAATTCTAGTGTTACGCAGCACGTTTGAGCTTCAGCGAGAACCAATGAGGTTCATTCTAGTGTTACGCAGCACGTTTGAGCATCAGCAAGAGCCAATAAGGTTCATTCTCGTGTTACGCAGCACGTTTGAGCTTCAGCGAGAACCAATGAGGTTCATTCTAGTGTTACGCAGCACGTTTGAGCTTCTGCAAGAACCAATGAGGATCATTCTCGTGTTACTCAGCACGTTTGAGCTTCAGCAAGAACCAATGAGGTTCATGATCGTGTTACGCAGCACGTTTGAGCTTCAGCGAGAACCAATGAGGTTCATTCTCGTGTTACTCAGCACGTTTGAGCTTCAGCAAGAACCAATGAGGTTCATTCTCGTGTTACGCAGCACGTTTGAGCTTCAGCAAGAACCAATGAGGTTCATTCTCGTGTTACTCAGCACGTTTGAGCTTCAGCAAGAACCAATGAGGTTCATTCTCGTGTTACTCAGCACGTTTGAGCTTCAGCAAGAGCCAATGAGGTTCATTCTCGTGTTACACAGCACGTTTGAGCTTCAGCAAGAACCAATGAGGTTCATTCTCGTGTTACTCAGCACGTTTGAGCTTCAGCAAGAGCCAATGAGGTTCATTCTCGTGTTACGCAGCACGTTTGAGCTTCAGCAAGAGCCAATGAGGTTCATTCTCGTGTTACACAGCACGTTTGAGCTTCAGCAAGAACCAATGAGGTTCATTCTCGTGTTACGCAGTACGTTTGAGCTTCAGCAAGAACCAATGAGGTTCATTCTCGTGTTACGCAGCACGTTTGAGCTTCAGCGAGAACCAATGAGGTTCATTCTCGTGTTACACAGCACGTTTGAGCTTCAGCAAGAACCAATGAGGTTCATTCTCGTGTTACGCAGCACGTTTGAGCTTCAGCGAGAACCAATGAGGTTCATTCTCGTGTTACTCAGCACGTTTGAGCTTCAGCAAGAGCCAATGAGGTTCATTCTCGTGTTACACAGCACGTTTGAGCTTCAGCAAGAACCAATGAGGTTCATTCTCGTGTTACGCAGCACGTTTGAGCTTCAGCAAGAACCAATGAGGTTCATTCTCGTGTTACGCAGCACGTTTGAGCTTCAGCAAGAACCAATGAGGTTCATTCTCGTGTTACGCAGCACGTTTGAGCTTCAGCAAGAACCAATGAGGTTCATTCTCGTGTTACACAGCACGTTTGAGCTTCAGCAAGAACCAATGAGGTTCATTCTAGTGTTACTCAGCACGTTTGAGCTTCAGCAAGAACCAATGAGATTCATTCTCGTGTTACGCAGCACGTTTGAGCTTCAGCAAGAACCAATGAGGTTCATTCTAGTGTTACTCAGCACGTTTGAGCTTCAGCAAGAACCAATGAGATTCATTCTCGTGTTACGCAGCACGTTTGAGCTTCAGCAAGAACCAATGAGGATCATTCTAGTGTTACGCAGCACGTTTGAGCTTCAGCAAGAACCAATGAGGTTCATTCTAGTGTTACTCAGCACGTTTGAGCTTCAGCAAGAACCAATGAGATTCATTCTCGTGTTACACAGCACGTTTGAGCTTCAGCAAGAACCAATGAGATTCATTCTCGTGTTACACAGCACGTTTGAGCTTCTGCTAGAACCAATGAGGATCATTCTAGTGTTACACAGCACGTTTGAGCTTCAGCAAGAACCAATGAGGTTCATTCTAGTGTTACTCAGCACGTTTGAGCTTCAGCAAGAACCAATGAGGATCATTCTAGTGTTACGCAGCACGTTTGAGCTTCAGCAAGAACCAATGAGGTTCATTCTAGTGTTACTCAGCACGTTTGAGCTTCAGCAAGAACCAATGAGGATCATTCTAGTGTTACGCAGCACGTTTGAGCTTCAGCAAGAACCAATGAGGTTCATTCTAGTGTTACTCAGCACGTTTGATCTTCAGCAAGAACCAATGAGATTCATTCTCGTGTTACACAGCACGTTTGAGCTTCAGCAAGAACCAATGAGGTTCATTCTCGTGTTACGCAGCACGTTTGAGCTTCAGCAAGAACCAATGAGGTTCATTCTAGTGTTACTCAGCACGTTTGAGCTTCAGCAAGAACCAATGAGGATCATTCTAGTGTTACGCAGCACGTTTGAGCTTCAGCAAGAACCAATGAGGTTCATTCTAGTGTTACTCAGCACGTTTGAGCTTCAGCAAGAACCAATGAGGATCATTCTAGTGTTACGCAGCACGTTTGAGCTTCAGCAAGAACCAATGAGGTTCATTCTAGTGTTACACAGCACGTTTGAGCTTCAGCAAGAACCAATGAGGATCATTCTAGTGTTACGCAGCACGTTTGAGCTTCAGCAAGAACCAATGAGGATCATTCTAGTGTTACACAGCACGTTTGAGCTTCAGCAAGAACCAATGAGGTTCATTCTAGTGTTACTCAGCACGTTTGAGCTTCAGCAAGAACCAATGAGGATCATTCTAGTGTTACGCAGCACGTTTGAGCTTCAGCAAGAACCAATGAGGTTCATTCTAGTGTTACTCAGCACGTTTGAGCTTCAGCAAGAACCAATGAGGATCATTCTAGTGTTACGCAGCACGTTTGAGCTTCAGCAAGAACCAATGAGGTTCATTCTAGTGTTACTCAGCACGTTTGAGCTTCAGCAAGAACCAATGAGATTCATTCTCGTGTTACACAGCACGTTTGAGCTTCAGCAAGAACCAATGAGGTTCATTCTCGTGTTACGCAGCACGTTTGAGCTTCAGCAAGAACCAATGAGGTTCATTCTCGTGTTACGCAGCACGTTTGAGCTTCAGCAAGAACCAATGAGGTTCATTCTCGTGTTACACAGCACGTTTGAGCTTCAGCAAGAACCAATGAGGTTCATTCTAGTGTTACTCAGCACGTTTGAGCTTCAGCAAGAACCAATGAGGATCATTCTAGTGTTACGCAGCACGTTTGAGCTTCAGCAAGAACCAATGAGGTTCATTCTAGTGTTACTCAGCACGTTTGAGCTTCAGCAAGAACCAATGAGATTCATTCTCGTGTTACACAGCACGTTTGAGCTTCAGCAAGAACCAATGAGATTCATTCTCGTGTTACACAGCACGTTTGAGCTTCTGCTAGAACCAATGAGGTTCATTCTCGTGTTACGCAGCACGTTTGAGCTTCAGCGAGAACCAATGAGGTTCATTCTCGTGTTACGCAGCACGTTTGAGCTTCAGCAAGAGCCAATGAGGTTCATTCTCGTGTTACACAGCACGTTTGAGCTTCAGCAAGAACCAATGAGGTTCATTCTCCTGTTACGCAGCACGTTTGAGCTTCAGCAAGAACCAATGAGGTTCATTCTCCTGTTACGCAGCACGTTTGAGCTTCAGCAAGAGCCAATGAGGTTCATTCTCCTGTTACGCAGCACGTTTGAGCTTCAGCAAGAGCCAATGAGGTTCATTCTCCTGTTACTCAGCACGTTTGAGCTTCAGCGAGAACCAATGAGGTTCATTCTCCTGTTACGCAACACGTTTGAGCTTCTGCAAGAACCAATGAGGTTCATTCTCGTGTTACGCAGCACGTTTGAGCTTCAGCGAGAACCAATGAGGTTCATTCTCGTGTTACACAGCACGTTTGAGCTTCTGCAAGAACCAATGAGGTTCATTCTCGTGTTACGCAGCACGTTTGAGCTTCAGCGAGAACCAATGAGGTTCATTCTCGTGTTACGCAGCACGTTTGAGCTTCAGCGAGAACCAATGAGGTTCATTCTCGTGTTACGCAGCACGTTTGAGCTTCAGCAAGAACCAATGAGGTTCATTCTCCTGTTACGCAGCACGTTTGAGCTTCAGCGAGAACCAATGAGGTTCATTCTCGTGTTACGCAGCACGTTTGAGCTTCAGCGAGAACCAATGAGGTTCATTCTCGTGTTACGCAGCACGTTTGAGCTTCAGCAAGAGCCAATGAGGTTCATTCTCGTGTTACACAGCACGTTTGAGCTTCAGCAAGAACCAATGAGGTTCATTCTCGTGTTACGCAGCACGTTTGAGCTTCAGCAAGAACCAATGAGGTTCATTCTCGTGTTACGCAGCACGTTTGAGCTTCAGCAAGAACCAATGAGGTTCATTCTCCTGTTACGCAGCACGTTTGAGCTTCAGCAAGAACCAATGAGGTTCATTCTCGTGTTACGCAGCACGTTTGAGCTTCAGCAAGAACCAATGAGGTTCATTCTCCTGTTACGTAACACGTTTGAGCTTCAGCAAGAACCAATGAGGTTCATTCTCGTGTTACACAGCACGTTTGAGCTTCAGCAAGAGCCAATGAGGTTCATTCTCGTGTTACGCAGCACGTTTGAGCTTCAGCAAGAACCAATGAGGTTCATTCTCGTGTTACACAGCACGTTTGAGCTTCAGCAAGAGCCAATGAGGTTCATTCTCGTGTTACACAGCACGTTTGAGCTTCAGCAAGAACCAATGATGTTCATTCTCCTGTTACGCAGCACGTTTGAGCTTCAGCGAGAACCAATGAGGTTCATTCTAGTGTTACTCAGCACGTTTGAGCTTCAGCAAGAGCCAATGAGGTTCATTCTCGTGTTACGCAGCACGTTTGAGCTTCAGCGAGAACCAATGAGGTTCATTTCTCGTGTTACGCAGCACGTTTGAGCTTCAGCAAGAACCAATGAGGTTCATTCTCGTGTTATGCAGCACGTTTGAGCTTCAGCAAGAACCAATGAGGTTCATTCTCCTGTTACTCAGCACGTTTGAGCTTCAGCAAGAACCAATGAGGTTCATTCTCGTGTTACTCAGCACGTTTGAGCTTCAGCAAGAACCAATGAGGTTCATTCTCGTGTTACGCAGCACGTTTGAGCTTCAGCAAGAACCAATGAGGTTCATTCTCGTGTTACGCAGCACGTTTGAGCTTCAGCAAGAACCAATGAGGTTCATTCTCCTGTTACGCAGCACGTTTGAGCTTCAGCAAGAGCCAATGAGGTTCATTCTCGTGTTACGCAGCACGTTTGAGCTTCAGCAAGAACCAATGAGGTTCATTCTCGTGTTACGCAGCACGTTTGAGCTTCAGCAAGAACCAATGAGGTTCATTCTAGTGTTACGCAGCACGTTTGAGCTTCAGCAAGAGCCAATGAGGTTCATTCTCGTGTTACACAGCACGTTTGAGCTTCAGCAAGAACCAATGAGGATCATTCTAGTGTTACGCAGCACGTTTGAGCTTCAGCAAGAACCAATGAGGTTCATTCTAGTGTTACGCAGCACGTTTGAGCTTCAGCGAGAACCAATGAGGTTCATTCTCGTGTTACGCAGCACGTTTGAGCTTCAGCGAGAACCAATGAGGTTCATTCTCCTGTTACGCAGCACGTTTGAGCTTCAGCAAGAACCAATGAGGTTCATTCTCCTGTTACGCAGCACGTTTGAGCTTCAGCAAGAGCCAATGAGGTTCATTCTCGTGTTACGCAGCACGTTTGAGCTTCAGCAAGAGCCAATGAGGTTCATTCTCGTGTTACGCAGCACGTTTGAGCTTCAGCAAGAACCAATGAGGTTAATTCTAGTGTTACGCAGCACGTTTGAGCTTCAGCGAGAACCAATGAGGTTCATTCTAGTGTTACGCAGCACGTTTGAGCATCAGCAAGAGCCAATAAGGTTCATTCTCGTGTTACGCAGCACGTTTGAGCTTCAGCGAGAACCAATGAGGTTCATTCTAGTGTTACGCAGCACGTTTGAGCTTCTGCAAGAACCAATGAGGATCATTCTCGTGTTACTCAGCACGTTTGAGCTTCAGCAAGAACCAATGAGGTTCATGATCGTGTTACGCAGCACGTTTGAGCTTCAGCGAGAACCAATGAGGTTCATTCTCGTGTTACTCAGCACGTTTGAGCTTCAGCAAGAACCAATGAGGTTCATTCTCGTGTTACGCAGCACGTTTGAGCTTCAGCAAGAACCAATGAGGTTCATTCTCGTGTTACTCAGCACGTTTGAGCTTCAGCAAGAACCAATGAGGTTCATTCTCGTGTTACTCAGCACGTTTGAGCTTCAGCAAGAGCCAATGAGGTTCATTCTCGTGTTACACAGCACGTTTGAGCTTCAGCAAGAACCAATGAGGTTCATTCTCGTGTTACTCAGCACGTTTGAGCTTCAGCAAGAGCCAATGAGGTTCATTCTCGTGTTACGCAGCACGTTTGAGCTTCAGCAAGAGCCAATGAGGTTCATTCTCGTGTTACACAGCACGTTTGAGCTTCAGCAAGAACCAATGAGGTTCATTCTCGTGTTACGCAGTACGTTTGAGCTTCAGCAAGAACCAATGAGGTTCATTCTCGTGTTACGCAGCACGTTTGAGCTTCAGCGAGAACCAATGAGGTTCATTCTCGTGTTACACAGCACGTTTGAGCTTCAGCAAGAACCAATGAGGTTCATTCTCGTGTTACGCAGCACGTTTGAGCTTCAGCGAGAACCAATGAGGTTCATTCTCGTGTTACTCAGCACGTTTGAGCTTCAGCAAGAGCCAATGAGGTTCATTCTCGTGTTACACAGCACGTTTGAGCTTCAGCAAGAACCAATGAGGTTCATTCTCGTGTTACGCAGCACGTTTGAGCTTCAGCGAGAACCAATGAGGTTCATTCTCGTGTTACGCAGCACGTTTGAGCTTCAGCAAGAACCAATGAGGTTCATTCTCGTGTTACACAGCACGTTTGAGCTTCAGCAAGAACCAATGAGGTTCATTCTCGTGTTACGCAGCACGTTTGAGCTTCAGCAAGAACCAATGAGGTTCATTCTCGTGTTACGCAGCACGTTTGAGCTTCAGCGAGAACCAATGAGGTTCATTCTCGTGTTACGCAGCACGTTTGAGCTTCAGCAAGAACCAATGAGGTTCATTCTCGTGTTACGCAGCACGTTTGAGCTTCAGCAAGAGCCAATGAGGTTCATTCTAGTGTTACGCAGCACGTTTGAGCTTCAGCAAGAACCAATGAGGTTCATTCTAGTGTTACACAGCACGTTTGAGCTTCAGCAAGAACCAATGAGG
Source organism: Rhinichthys osculus (assembly GCA_029959095.1). Lineage (NCBI taxonomy): Eukaryota > Metazoa > Chordata > Actinopteri > Cypriniformes > Leuciscidae > Rhinichthys > Rhinichthys osculus. The sequence continues at coordinate 186,853 of JARWKJ010000021.1, read as the reverse complement.
TTCATTCTCGTGTTACGCAGCACGTTTGAGCTTCAGCAAGAACCAATGAGGTTCATTCTCCTGTTACGCAGCACGTTTGAGCTTCAGCAAGAACCAATGAGGTTCATTCTAGTGTTACGCAGCACGTTTGAGCTTCAGCAAGAACCAATGAGGTTCATTCTCCTGTTACGCAGCACGTTTGAGCTTCAGCAAGAACCAATGAGGTTCATTCTAGTGTTACGCAGCACGTTTGAGCTTCAGCAAGAGCCAATGAGGTTCATTCTCGTGTTACGCAGCACGTTTGAGCTTCAGCAAGAGCCAATGAGGTTCATTCTAGTGTTACGCAGCTCGTTTGAGCTTCAGCAAGAACCAATGAGGTTCATTCTCGTGTTACGCAGCACGTTTGAGCTTCAGCAAGAGCCAATGAGGTTCATTCTAGTGTTACGCAGCACGTTTGAGCTTCAGCAAGAACCAATGAGGTTCATTCTCGTGTTACGCAGCACGTTTGAGCTTCAGCAAGAACCAATGAGGTTCATTCTCGTGTTACGCAGCACGTTTGAGCTTCAGCGAGAACCAATGAGGTTCATTCTCGTGTTACGCAGCACGTTTGAGCTTCAGCAAGAACCAATGAGGTTCATTCTCGTGTTACGCAGCACGTTTGAGCTTTAGCAAGAGCCAATGAGGTTCATTCTAGTGTTACGCAGCACGTTTGAGCTTTAGCAAGAGCCAATGAGGTTCATTCTAGTGTTACGCAGCACGTTTGAGCTTCAGCAAGAACCAATGAGGTTCATTCTAGTGTTACACAGCACGTTTGAGCTTCAGCAAGAACCAATGAGGTTCATTCTCCTGTTACGCAGCACGTTTGAGCTTCAGCAAGAGCCAATGAGGTTCATTCTAGTGTTACGCAGCACGTTTGAGCTTCAGCAAGAACCAATGAGATTCATTATCGTGTTACGCAGCACGTTTGAGCTTCAGCAAGAACCAATGAGGTTAATTCTAGTGTTACGCAAAGTATGAATAGAAGTATATGTGAAATTGGTTGTTTGTCATGTGTGTTAATGCATTATACTTTCTAAAGGTGCAACAATGCCTAGATGAGTCGTCTTATAATGCGTTTCTTGAGACTTTACAGCTACTGCAGTAAATTGATGGAGAGCAGTGAGGATGATCTGACACAGAGCTCTTCTGATGGCCCTATTCCTCACACACCTTGTTTGAGTTTGATCCTGACACTCCAATAGGGTTGAGCAGATCCTCCAGTCCGTGAGGAACCGGCCACAGACCCAGAGCCACTTTACCACCGACCAGCATGTCTTTATAGTCGAAGAGATTGATGTTTCCCCAGGCCAGCGGACAGTGTTCCTGCACACACACACACACACACGCTGTGAGATCTCAGTGAGTCACTCATGCTGATTGACAGGTAAGGAAAGGTAAAGCACCTCTTTGGCCCCCTTGCGGCCCTTGACGGAGCAGATGGACAGACAGAGACGAGCAGAACGAGGAACATCTGTCAGGAAGATGTCATACGACAACCACTCGTTCCACCTGTGTGTGAGAGATCGTTAGTGTGTGTGTGTGTGTGTGTGTGTGTGATGGGTAGGTTTAGGGGTAGGGTTAGTGTGTGTGTGTGTGTGTGTGTGTGTGTGATGGGCAGGTTTAGGGGTAGGGGCAGTGTGTTTGTGTGTGTGTGTGTGTGTGTGTGTGATGGGTAGGTTTAGGGGTAGGGTTACTGTGTGTGTGTGTGTGTGTGTGTGTGTGTGTGTGTGTGTGTGTGTGTGTGTGTGTGATGGGCAGGTTTAGGGGTAGGGGCAGTGTGTGTGTGTGTGTGTGTGTGTGTGATGGGCAGGTTTAGGGGTAGGGGCAGTGTAAAGGGACAGAATATACAGTTTGTACAGTATAAAAACCATTACGCCTCTGGAGAGTCCCCACAAAGATAGTGGACCAGATATGTGTGTGTGTGTGTGTGTGTTACCTTGGGTTGGAGCAGGGTACTCTCTGTGTATTGACGTTGTCACACAGTGGTTCTCCTCCATGATATATTCCTGTTCTCACATATATCTGACACACACACACACACACACGCACACACAGCGGTTGAGTAAAACACACATCACAGTGAGTGATGAGCATGACTGATTCTCTCTCTCTCTCACCTTGTCGATGTCTCTGATGTTGACGTTGACGTATGTGGCGCACAGCAGCCGGACCCTGAGGTGTGTGCTGAAGGCCCAGAGCGAGCGCGGGGCCCCGGGGTCTCCTCCGGCGGGGCAGGGGCTGGGCTGAGGCGTGCGCCGGCTGTAGGATGGGGCCAGGAACCCGCTGGAGGGAAGCTGACTGTACAGACTGTCCTTACTGACCAGCATCAGGTGCGGCAGACGGGCCAGAGTGATGCAGCTGCGGATGTACTGAACACACACACACACACACTGATGCTTTACATTCAAACGGCTTCTAATTATCCGCCTCAATTGAGTGTATAGGTTTATTATCTGCATTTTAGGATTTTCTTTTTGTGCAATATCCCAAACTTCACATAAGAACAGGTATATGGAAGTACAGCTACTGTAGAGAGCGACACACACACACACACACCTTGTACTGGCTGAGCGGGTATTTCTCCAGGAAGTACTCGTCGCAGCCGCACACTTTGAGAATGTACTGGCCCTGGTACTCCTGCACACACAGGCGCAGCTGCTGCGCGGACAGATGCATGCTACGCGTCTTCTTCCGGATGGCCTCCGCGATCAGCTGCTCCGGCAGAGAGTCGTGCGCGATCTTCAGCGTGTACTTCTGCTTCGAGTTCGACGGAGACACGATCACCCAGATGGTCACGATGAGACGGCCTGCGGAGAGACGAGTGTGAGCCGGAGCGGTGGGGAAGAGAGAGAGAGAGAGAGAGAGAGAGAGAGAGAGAGAGAGAGAGAGAGAGACGGGTGTGAGCCAGAGCGGAGAGAAAGAGAGAGGGAGCGGATGGGAAGAGAGAGAGAGACAGAGAGAGAGAGGAGGAACGGATGGGAAGAGAGAGGGAGAGAGAGGGAGCGGATGGGGAGAGAGAGAGAGAGAGAGAGAGAGAGAGAGAGAGAGAGAGAGAGAGAGAGAGAGAGAGAGAGAGAGAGAGAGAGAGAGAGAGAGAGAGAGAGAGAGAGAGAGAGAGAGAGAGAGAGAGAGAGAGAGAGAGAGAGAGAGAGAGAAAGGGAGCGGATGGGAAGAGAGAGAGGGTGCGGATGGGAAGAGAGAGAGAGAGAGAGAGAGGGAGCGGATGGGGAGAGAGAGAGAGAGAGAGAGAGAGAGAGAGAGAGAGAGAGAGAGAGAGAGAGGGAGCGGATGGGAAGAGAGAGAGAGAGAGAGAGAGAGAGAGAGAGAGAGAGAGAGAGAGAGAGAGAGAGAGAGAGAGAGAGAGAGAGAGAGAGAGAGAGAAAGGGAGCGGATGGGAAGAGAGAGAGGGTGCGGATGGGAAGAGAGAGAGAGAGAGAGGGAGCGGATGGGGAGAGAGAGAGAGAGAGAGAGAGAGAGAGAGAGAGAGAGAGAGAGAGAAAGGGTGCGGATGGGAAGAGAGAGAGAGAGAGGGAGAGAGAAAGGGAGCGGATGGGAAGAGAGAGAGAGAGAGAAAGGGAGCGGATGGGAAGAGAGAGAGAGAGAGAAAGGGAGCGGATGGGAAGAGAGAGAAAGGGAGCGGATGGGAAGAGAGAGGGAGAGAGAGAGAGAGAGAAAGGGAGCGGATGGAGAGAGAGAGAGAGAGAGAGAGAGAGAGAGAGAGAGAGAGAGAGGGAGAAACGAACACACACACCTTTGTCCAGTTTGCTGCAGATGTGCTGTGGCAAGTCGGCCGAGGACTCGAGGTTTGGAGGATAGACGTACAGCGCCTGTGTGTGTGCGCCTCCTCCCTCACGCTCCTCCACTGCCTCCCTACACACACTCAAGATGTTCCGCCGGAACTCCTGCACCTCCGGGTCCTTCAGCAGCTCGAACTCACAGATGGGCATCCCGATGGCGAACCCTGCGCATAGAGGAGACACACTGACGGATCACTCAGATCACTCTCACAACGATGGAAGATAAAAACATTGCCAGGCAATCAGAATCCATCCTGCTGTAAAGTGACAGTGAGCTCATGATAAACAGAAGGAGAACCACGGGACGCTGGTATAGTTGGCCTGAACTGACGCTGGTATAGTTGGCCTGAACTGACGCTGGTACAGTTGGCCTGAACTGACGCTGGTATAGTTGGCCTGAACTGACGCTGGTACAGTTGGCCTGAACTGACGCTGGTATAGTTGGCCTGAACTGACGCTGGTACAGTTGGCCTGAACTGACGCTGGTACAGTTGGCCTGAACTGACGCTGGTGTAGTTGGCCTGAACTGACGCTGGTATAGTTGGCCTGAACTGACGCTGGTATAGTTGGCCTGAACTGACGCTGGTACAGTTGGCCTGAACTGACGCTGGTATAGTTGGCCTGAACTGACGCTGGTATAGTTGGCCTGAACTGACGCTGGTACAGTTGGCCTGAACTGACGCTGGTATAGTTGGCCTGAACTGACGCTGGTATAGTTGGCCTGAACTGACGCTGGTTTAGTTGGCCTGAACTGACGCTGGTACAGTTGGCCTGAACTGACGCTGGTACAGTTGGCCTGAACTGACGCTGGTATAGTTGGCCTGAACTGACGCTGGTACAGTTGGCCTGAACTGACGCTGGTACAGTTGGCCTGAACTGACGCTGGTACAGTTGGCCTGAACTGACGCTGGTGTAGTTGGCCTGAACTGACGCTGGTATAGTTGGCCTGAACTGACGCTGGTATAGTTGGCCTGAACTGACGCTGGTATAGTTGGCCTGAACTGACGCTGGTATAGTTGGCCTGAACTGACGCTGGTATAGTTGGCCTGAACTGAACTGACGCTGGTATAGTTGGCCTGAACTGACGCTGGTATAGTTGGCCTGAACTGACGCTGGTATAGTTGGCCTGAACTGACGCTGGTTTAGTTGGTCTGAACTGACGCTGGCATAGTTGGCCTGAACTGACGCTGGTGTAGTTGGTCTGAACTGACGCTGGTACAGTTGGTCTGAACTGACGCTGGAATAGTTGGCCTGAACTGATGCTGGTATAGTTGGCCTGAACTGACGCTGGTATAGTTGGCCTGAACTGACGCTGGTATAGTTGGCCTGAACTGACGCTGGTGTAGTTGGCCTGAACTGACGCTGGTATAGTTGGCCTGAACTGACGCTGGTACAGTTGGTCTGAACTGACGCTGGTATAGTTGGCCTGAACTGACGCTGGAATAGTTGGCCTGAACTGAACTGACGCTGGTATAGTTGGCCTGAACTGATGCTGGTATAGTTGGCCTGAACTGACGCTGGTATAGTTGGCCTGAACTGACGCTGGTATAGTGACGCTGGTATAGTTGGTCTGAACTGACGCTGGTACAGTTGGTCTGAACTGACGCTGGTATAGTTGGCCTGAACTGACGCTGGTATAGTTGGTCTGAACTGACGCTGGTATAGTTGGTCTGAACTGAAGCTGGTATAGTGACGCTGGTATAGTTGGTCTGAACTGATGCTGGTATAGTGACACTGGTATAGTTGGCCTGAACTGACGCTGGTACAGTTGGCCTGAACTGACGCTGGTATAGTTGGCCTGAACTGACGCTGGTATAGTTGGCCTGAACTGACGCTGGTATAGTTGGCCTGAACTGACGCTGGTATAGTTGGTCTGAACTGACGCTGGTATAGTGATGCTGGTATAGTTGGCCTGAACTGACGCTGGTACAGTTGGCCTGAACTGACGCTGGTACAGTTGGCCTGAACTGAACTGACGCTGGTATAGTTGGCCTGAACTGACGCTGGTGTAGTTGGCCTGAACTGACGCTGGTATAGTTGGCCTGAACTGACGCTGGTACAGTTGGCCTGAACTGAACTGACGCTGGTATAGTTGGCCTGAACTGACGCTGGTGTAGTTGGCCTGAACTGACGCTGGTATAGTTGGCCTGAACTGACGCTGGTATAGTTGGCCTGAACTGACGCTGGTATAGTTGGCCTGAACTGACGCTGGTATAGTGACGCTGGTATAGTTGGTCTGAACTGACGCTGGTATAGTGACGCTGGTATAGTTGGTCTGAACTGACGCTGGTATAGTGACGCTGGTATAGTTGGTCTGAACTGACGCTGGTATAGTTGGTCTGAACTGAAGCTGGTATAGTGACGCGGGTATAGTTGGTCTGAACTGACGCTGGTATAGTGACGCTGGTATAGTTGGCCTGAACTGACGCTGGTACAGTTGGCCTGAACTGACGCTGGTATAGTTGGCCTGAACTGACGCTGGTATAGTTGGCCTGAACTGACGCTGGTATAGTTGGCCTGAACTGACGCTGGTATAGTTGGTCTGAACTGACGCTGGTATAGTGACGCGGGTATAGTTGGTCTGAACTGACGCTGGTATAGTGACGCTGGTATAGTTGGTCTGAACTGACGCTGGTATAGTTGGTCTGAACTGAAGCTGGTATAGTTGGTCTGAACTGACGCTGGTATAGTGACGCTGGTATAGTTGGTCTGAACTGACGCTGGTATAGTTGGTCTGAACTGACGCTGGTATAGTTGGCCTGAACTGACGCTGGTATAGTTGGTCTGAACTGACGCTGGTATAGTGACGCTGGTATAGTTGGTCTGAACTGACGCTGGTATAGTGACGCTGGTATAGTTGGTCTGAACTGACGCTGGTATAGTTGGTCTGAACTGAAGCTGGTATAGTGACGCGGGTATAGTTGGTCTGAACTGACGCTGGTATAGTGACGCTGGTATAGTTGGCCTGAACTGACGCTGGTACAGTTGGCCTGAACTGACGCTGGTATAGTTGGCCTGAACTGACGCTGGTATAGTTG
>JARWKJ010000021.1:167500-172500 GCA_029959095.1 Rhinichthys osculus | reverse complement strand
CCCTATAGTTTTTTATAGGCCTTTTCCAGGCCCTTTTTATTAGGGGTTTAAGCGCGTAGCGGTATAGAAACCATATATTTGGTAAATGGTATATTATATGGTAAAGAAACCATATATTTCCTTATTAAATTGCCTGTATTGGTTGTAAATGGTCTTTTCCATTAACGATGTAAGTGGTTACATGCTTGCTAAATAAAACTTAATGGGCCCTATCTTGCACCCGGCGCAAATGACTTTGTACACTGACGCATGTATCATTTCCCTTTTTTGCACCCACGCAAAGCGGGCTTTTCCCTCCACAGACGCACGGCGGTAAACTAGGAAATGAACTTGCGCTCCCTGGGCGGGTCGGCGCAAAAAGGAGGCGTGTTTCGGCGCAAACTTTCCCTCATGCTATTTTGCAGTTCCAGAAAACAATTGCGCCACTGACCAGAACTAACCCAGTCTAAAGTCAGTGGCGCGGTGCGCGTTGTTCATAATGCTATTTTAAGGCCATAATGTAGCGGGTGCACAACGCGCATACACTTTGATTCTCTCATCAACACAGATGCAGCAGTTTTTATTTTTGCAAATCATACATTATAACAAGGAAAAATATTAACACATGAGGGAAAAATGTAGGCCTAAATCTAGCTTACACATTTACCCAAATTATTTCAGGCTAATTGTAGTAATGACGGGTCAGACCTGTTTGCCCAATAGTGGCAAGACACATGTGTATATAAGGACATCTGACAAATTAGTTTGTCCATCAAGAACCAGGAAAAAAAAAACTCCCATCCCCATACAACGTCACTTCTCTGTGTTTTACGGCCCTGACAAGAGCGTCGGTCTCCTCAGCTGTGAACCGCTCCTGGCGCGCGCCTGGTAAATCCGCCGTTATAATAGCAATCCGCCATGCAACATGCGCGCCTGCTCTTAAAGGGTATGTTGGATGACGCTCTGATTGGTTTGTTTCACGTTACGCCCAAACCACACCTATGAATAATGAAGCTACTTCAGACCAACCCCTTTTAAACTTGCGTCGGGCGCAAGAGTCATTTATCCCGCCAGGAAAATAGCAACAGCGCCCAAGACCCGCCCACAAAGTTACTTGCGCTTCGCGCTTGATACCTGTGTTTCAGATCGTTAAAATAGGGCCCAATGTCTTTTTACGCATGTGTGCTTAAAGGCTTAAACGCTTGATCAATTGCTGCTCTCAGCTTTAATTACATGTGTACACTGTTGACCCTTCCCTTACACGTACCCCTACCACCACACCTGTCCTTAACCTGACCCGTATCACTCCTCAACAGCAGCCAAAGGGTTTACAATACCACATCAACACAATAAGTACATTGTACTTATTTTTCAATGTAAGTACATAGTACTTAAAGCCACTTAAAATAAAGTGGGACCAAACTTTGATATTGTTAGTAATATTTCAGCTGGACTAAAGCTGGATTGATTATCCAGACATCATTCTATTAAAAATCACGAGTATCATATAATATCATTGTCTAAAGATTCAATAAACTATTTAATCTAAAAAAGTATTACTTTTATTGTTTACAGGGTTTACAATGCTAAAGAATTTGTAGTTCTTGGTGATTTAAATTGGAATTGGTTGCATTCAGCAACTGATGAATTTAAAACCTATTGCGATGCATTGAATCTTTTTCAGATTGTTGACAAGCCCACCAGACCGAACCTAAAATGTCCAGAAAAATCATCACTAAAAGATCTAATCTTAACAAACACTCCCCATAAGTATTCAAGTATTCGGTTAGACGATTAGACATCACAATGGTTAGAAACACAAAAATTCCTAAAACCAAACCATCCATCATAACCAAGCGTGACATGAAACATATCTCAGAACAAGGGTTCCTACACGATTTGAATAATTTGGAGTGGGAACAAATTAATTTAATTCCTGACCTTAAAATGGCCTGGGAATTTTTTTATGCAAATTTCTCTGCTTTAGTAAACAAACATGCTCCTCTCAAAAGGTACAGGGTGAAGGGTCGATCGAATAATGCATGGTTTTTCTCATCCTTTATCAAATATGCTTCATTAGCACAACCTGGCATGGGCAAAAGCTAGGAAAACCATTTGCGCAATGCTTCGAGTCTAGTCAATCATTCAACTTTTCAACAATTGCAATCTCTGAGGTGTGCACAGCCCTTAATCTTTAGATCAGGGATAGGTAACTCCGGTCCTGGAGGGCCACTGTCCTGCAGAGTTTAGCTTCAGCCCTGATAAAAACTCACCAGTCTGTTTCTATCTAGTAATCCTGAAAACCTTGATTGCCTTGTTCAGGTGTGTTTAATTAGGGTTGGAGCTAAACTCTGCAGGAAAGTGGCCCTCCAGGGCCGAAGTTGCCCATCACTGCGTTAGATGTTTCAAAATCGGCAGAAATTGGAACGTCACGTTTTAAAGCTAGCAGCTGATATTATTGGCCCACCTCTGACTCATATTCTTAACCTTTCTCTTGTCTTAAAGGTGCTCTAAGCGATGTCACGCGTTTTTTAGGCCAAAACATTTTTTGTTACATACAGCAAACATCTCCTCACTATCCGCTAGCTGCCTGTCCCCTGAACACACTGTAAAGAAACGCGGTCTCTGTAGACAGCCCAGGCTCCACACACAGCAACAAAGACAAACTGGGCTAACCCGCTCCACGAAACATGACAAACAGTTCCAGCCAATCACCGACGAGAAGGACTTGGGGGCGGGGTTTGGGGGGTTAGTGCGCGGATGAGGAGGAGGGAGGGTCTAGCTAGCCTCTGTTTTGTTTGACAATACTTTAAACGTCAACAAGAAGTGACGTCACCCGACATCGCTTAGAGAACCTTTAAATTCCACTTATATGGAAATCCGGTTTTGTTCTTCCCCCGTTTAAAGGCGGAGATCCCACACACACAAATGATTACCGGCCCGTTTCCAAGCGGTCAGTCTTGGCCAAAGTCCTCGAAACATTTGTCAACAATCAATTAAAGGACTTTCTGTCTGGTAATAATACCCTGTCTGATTCTCAATCAGGTTTTAGAAAACAACATAGCACAACTACGGCAGCCTTAAAAGTACTAAATGATTTTATTGAATCTGTTGATAACAAGAAACACTGTGCAGCCTTATTCATCGATCTATCAAAAGCATTTGATACTGTTGATTAGGGGTGTAACGATATTTGAACCCGAACCGAAAAACCGCGATACACCACCCACAATACGTATCGCGATACTCTCATGGCGAACCGAACACGCCCCGCCCCCTGTTGCCCCGCCCCCTGTTGCCCCGCCCCCTGTTGCCCCGCCCCCTGCTGCCCCGCCCAGCCCCGGCTCATTGCACCTCATGTGTTATGTGTACACAACGAATACAGGGCTGTTGCCTAACCACCATTAACCACATATAATCGCAATAAGCTCAGTGTTTTGTTACTTTTGATAATAAGCAAGGTGTAATCTTTCAAATGATGTCTATTTGATCACGAAACGCAAACAATAAATGCCGTTCTGGCGCTCTTAGATGTGGCGTGACAGATATCACTGTATGCATGCGGATCATCTCTTCCTCAGTTACAGAATAAACATGAATGGACACCCGAAGGTATGTTGAAAGATACAGTATACTTACTGAAAGGCATCATAACTCGTGTAAACACTCAATCAGTGTTTCAACAGCGGAAATACGTCAATAAAACGCTTAGTTTTTCACATAGCTTTATATTTACCTCAGGCAAGTCATTCAGTGTCCACAGCTTGCTGGTTTGCTAACTCTTTCACTAAATAAATGCTATATATTAGCCTATATATTATATTTTACTTAACCTGTTTATGATATCTTGATTATTTAATGTATGTTTAAAATAGTTGTCGTGAAAATAACAGCAACTGTGTATTGTTACTGTATAACAATAACAAATTAGAGTAAAAACATGTTAATGCAAAAATTGCCTTATGTGCAGTTTACATGTTTTCATACAATTTGTTATTTGAGTGTTGATTATTATTATATCATTTAGGCTAAAAGTCTAGGCTCTGTTGTTAAGCTTTAATGTTATAGTAATGTGCAAGTAAGGGCTGTAGTTTACAGCATTAGCAGATAATTTTGTTATCCTTGAGAAACGTTTACTTGTAATTGAATTAATTTAAAGACAAGGACACAATTTGTTCATTAAAGCACTGTTTAATAAAAAATAAAAGCAATTTTAGCTTTCTAAACCCCCCCACCCCACCGAAATGAACCGAACCGAACCGAACCGAACCGAGACCTCAAAACCGTGGGACGAACCGAACCGTCAGGTTTGTGTATCGTTACACCCCTACTGTTGATCATACTTTACTGATACAACGACTCGTCAGTATTGGATTATCTAAACATATGATTGGATGGTTTAATAACGATCTTTGAAACAGAACTCAGTGTGTACAGGCAGAAGGTTTAATCTCTGGTTCACTCAATGTAACTAAAGGTGTGCCACAGGGGTCAGTCCTAGGACCACTCCTGTTTACTCTATCTAGAAATAATATTGATAAAAATGTCCATTTTCATCATTACACTGATGATACAGTTATATATAGTTCAGCATCCACACCCAATCTGGCTCTCTCTCAGTTACAGCTTGCGTTTAATATTGTTCAGCGTAACTTATTTGAATTAAAACTCGTTTTAAATGCTGATAAAACAAATTCATGTTGTTTTCTAAATCAAAATCAATCTCTCATAATCTTCTGCCTATGACTCCGTCCCAAGGCTCGGAGATTCAGTCTGTGTCTCAGTATCGGTATCTGGGATCTTAATTGATGACGCTCTCTCCTTTGTTCCTCATGTTCAGCAACTGGTGAAACGACTGAAAGTGAAATTGGGTTTTTACTTTAGAATCAAACCCTGTCTTGCTGCAGCCGCTCTTCTGTCTGTCCTGGACTATATGCATCTTCACAGTCACAGAGTCCGCATGCTTTAGACACAGTTCATCACGGTGCACTGAGGCTCATAGCAGATCTTCAAACCCTCAC
>JARWKJ010000021.1:155000-162500 GCA_029959095.1 Rhinichthys osculus | reverse complement strand
CCTCGTTTCCTTTCCTCGCTTCCTTTTCTCGCTTCTTTTCCTCGTTTCATTTCCTCATTTCCTTTCCTCGCTTCTTTTCCTCGCTTCCTTTCCTCGCTTCCTTTCCATGTTTCCTTTCCTCATTTCCTTTCCTCGCTTCCTTTCCTCGCTTCTTTTCCTCGTTTCCTTTCCTCGCCTCCTTTCCTCGTTTCCTTTCCTCGCTTCTTTTCCTCGCTTCCTTTCCTCGCTTCATTTCCTCGCTTCTTTTCCTCGTTTCCTTTCCTCGTTTCCTTTCCTTTGCCCGTTTCCTTTCCTCGCTTCTTTTCCTCGTTTCCTTTCCTCGCTTCCTTTCCTTGTTTCCTTTCCTTTGCCCGTTTCCTTTCCTCGCTTCTTTTCCTCGTTTCCTTTCCTCGCTTCCTTTCCTCGCTTCCTTTCCTCGCTTCATTTCCTCGTTTCCTTTCCCCGTTTCCTTTCCTCGCTTCTTTTCCTCGTTTCATTTCCTCGCTTCTTTTCCTCGCTTCCTTTCCTCGCTTCCTTTCCTCGCTTCCTTTCCTCGCTTCCTTTCCTCGCTTCCTTTCCTAGCTTCTTTTCCTCGCTTCCTTTCCTAGCTTCTTTTCCTCGTTTCATTTCCTCGCTTCTTTTCCTCGTTTCCTTTCCTCACTTCCTTTCCTCGCTTCCTTTCCTCGCTTCCTTTCCTCGCTTCCTTTCCTCGCTTCCTTTCCTCGTTTCCTTTCCTCAATTCCTTTCCTCACTTCCTTTCCTCACTTCCTTTCCTAGCTTCTTTTCCTCGCTTCCTTTCCTCGCTTCTTTTCCTCGCTTCTTTTCCTCGCTTCCTTTCCTCGCTTCTTTTCCTCGCTTCTTTTCCTCGTTTCCTTTCCTCGCTTCCTTTCCTCGCTTCCTTTCCTCGCTTCCTTTCCTCACTTCCTTTCCTCGTTTCCTTTCCTCGCTTCCTTTCCTCGTTTCCTTTCCTCGCCTCCTTTCCTCGTTTCCTTTCCTCGTTTCCTTTCCTCGCTTCCTTTCCTCGTTTCTTTTCCTCGTTTCCTTTTCTCGCTTCTTTTCCTCGTTTCCTTTCCTTTCTTTTCCTCGTTTCCTTTCCTCGCTTCCTTTCCTCGTTTCCTTTCCTCGCTTCATTTCCTCGCTTCCTTTTCTCGCTTCTTTTCACATACTTCAAATTCAGGAGAAATATATATTTGTGTTGACAGTAAAAGTGCAGTAATTGGGTTGCACATACTTGAACAAACTGGAATCGCAACTCCTTCACTCTAACGGAGTTCCTCTCAAAGGGCACTTTGTGTACTTGCTTCATTCAGATTGAATTTCTCCTTAAAACACGATCAATTGTGGAGAGACTGCATTGGTGGATATTGTGGAACAGTTGATTGTCCTGTGTTATTCTTTGCTGAATTTCTTTGAGGCGGAGGGCGTTGTTCTGGACCATGCCATGTCAACAATGCCATGCTCTTGTTCAATTGAAGGAAGTCTTGTTCGTCCACCTGAATGTTCTTGAACCTAAATTCTGAAAAATGTTTGGACAAGCAGGAAAATTTACTGTAGAAATCTAGACCTATGTCAAGCAGGACTACATGGACTCTCATTGTAGAAGTAGAATGATATAGTTACTTACCGGTTTTCCCTCTGAAATGTGTGGATAATTGAAGCCACTGTGGATCTGTTTATATCGGGCTGAACTCTGCCAGCTTCTCTCAGTGAGAGTCCATGATTTATGACATGGTCAATCAGTGTGACTCTGATTCCATTTGAAACATGTGTGTACTCTATCCTTCTACCTCTCCTCCCTCCTCTTCCTCTCTGTCCATCTCTTCTTATATTTTCAACTCTTTCTCTCTCCACCCTTGCCCTCCAATCTATCCATCTCATCTCCTCTTCCTACATCCTCGGCTCTTCTCTTTCTCTTTCTCCTTCATCCTCGGCTCTTCTTTCTCTTTCTCCTTCATCTTCTGCTCTTCTTTCTCTTTCTCCTTCATCCTTGGCTCTTCTTTCTCTTTCTCCTTCATCCTCGGCTCTTCTTTCTCTTTCTCCTTCATCTTCTGCTCTTCTTTCTCTTTCTCCTTCATCCTCGGCTCTTCTTTCTCTTTCTCCTTCATCTTCTGCTCTTCTTTCTCTTTCTCCTTCATCCTTGGCTCTTCTTTCTCTTTCTCCTTCATCTTCAGCTCTTCCTTCTCTTTCTCCTTCATCCTCGGCTCTTCTCTCTCTTTTTCCTTCATCCTCGGCTCTTCTCTTTCTCTTTCTCCTTCATCCTCGGCTCTTCTTTCTCTTTCTCCTTCATCTTCAGCTCTTCTTTCTCTTTCTCCTTCATCCTTGGCTCTTCTTTCTCTTTCTCCTTCATCTTCAGCTCTTCTTTCTCTTTCTCCTTCATCTTCTGCTCTTCTTTCTCTTTCTCCTTCATCTTCAGCTCTTCCTTCTCTTTCTCCTTCATCCTCAGCTCTTCTTTCTCTTTCTTCTTCATCCTCAGCTCAAAAACAAATATTCTCTGTTTAAGTAATCCGTATGAAAGCAACGAGATGTACAGTTTCCCAAACGCGTCCTCATTAGCGCTAATGTGACACTCCCACGAGCGCAAGAGCAATTGACACGCAAATCGTCCACGTGAAGGAACGCAGAGCTGTAAACGCCCTCCTCACCTCTAAACAAAGAGTCAGAGGCTTCAACTCCTCTGCTTTTCCTCGGGTTTGGAAGACACGTTGTGTTTGTGCTGTGCTGTTACCTGGGATTTACCTCAGAAGAATTAGAAGAACGTGATTTGAAGATGAGAAAGATTTTTAACGTAAGACATTTCCACTCATAATAGTAAGCATGTTATTGTTGCAGAAACTTTACATTGTAGCTACTAGTTAAACTGGTGCCAGATTAAAATGTATATACAGTATATAGACAGAAACATGTTGAAATATGAACTAAAGACAGGTAGGCAACCTTTCAATGCTAAATTTATAGACATGTACGACACAATGTTTTTATGTTCGATAATAAAACACAGCACGATATAAAAGTACCGTAATTCCTCAAATAAAAACCGGTATTCAAATAAACGCTGGGCCTCTGATAGTGGCCGGGTGCGTGATCAACGCGGACAAATAAAGGCCGGGGGAAAATTAGTGTGGATAATCTCCTAAATGCCTTTCATTGAAGAGATGTTACACCTGTCCACTTCATGCGTGTTCTGTGATCTGATCGTGAAAAGACCAGTATAAATGCCATCCGAAGCGCATTCGAGACGATTTAAGAAGAAGAAGAAGAAGTTTTATTTTTATAGCGCCTTTCCAAAGCTCAAGGTCGCTTTACATGATTTAAAGCCGATCACTCAAACCACTTCTTCAGGAGGAGATCTGAGATGAGATTCCAGGTGAAACTGCACGAGTGTAAATCAAATGCATCTGTTTGTTGAAACCACATATCTAAATTTTACTCCTCCCAAAAACGCTAAAAAATAAAAGTGTGAGAGCGTGTTATGCTATGTAATGTTATAGCAAGATGTGACAACGCTCCTGCATCACGGCGGCTGAGCATCTATTCATAAAGCCAACGTGCAAACTATTGCAAATTAAAGTGAAAGTAAGTCGCAGACAATTCTCCGCGTCATTAACAGTAAATAAACGAAATGATCTTACTGTTGCTGCTCTCTCTTATTGCGGTCTTATGATTTAGAAATGAGCTGATCTATCAAATGCAGCAGCTCATATCTGTTGCTTTCGGTGACGTGCACTCCATTAAATCTGCATATAGCGTGGGAATTGAAGATTTATATCTGTTTCGCGAAAACGCATTTGTGAGCAGATTTAAGTAGAATTGTTTTGATAAATCAGAGAGCTTTCCGATCTGAGAAAACGCATGAAGTGTCCAGGTGTAAACATCCCCTAATATGCATTCAAGCTCATCGTAACGTACAGCCAATAGATGGTAGTAATAGATGTAACACAGATATCATTTAGTGCTGCCAGTGTAACGGTCTTTTCAACAACTTTATTGAAAACGAAATTGTCTGGAGGAGCATTTGGAACCCAGACGGAAATTTGATTTAGTTTCTTTTTAAATAAAGGCCTGCTGTCTCCTCACTGTAATACTGTTAGATGCAAGTTAGATGTATTTTATTAATTTATTCATTTTTATCAAGTGAATAAATGTATTATTTAAATCGAATTTTAATTTATTTTAATCAATTTATTTTCATTTTATGTATTAATTCAATGTTTGTTTATTTTAGTAAATATTTATTTATTTATTTATTTTAATCAAATTTATGTATTTATTTTAATCTTTGTTTTTATATTTTTACACTGCATTTCTCTAAATTGTTCCACGGACCCCAGGATTGGACTCCAACACTCCCTCTAGTGGACAGAAGCTCCATCACAGACACATAGACTGTGTGTGTGTGTGTGTGTGTGTGTGTGTGTGTGGGTCTCACCTGTCCAAGGCGATGGCGCTGATCGAGTACACACTGGCGAACACTGCGGTGTGTGTGTGTGTGTGTGTGTGTGTGTGTGTGTGTGTGTGTGGGCTCCCTTGCTAGAATGCGTTTCTGAAGGGGTTGTGCTTGCACCGCCATATCCCTGACCTCGAGCCTGTGTGGAGATGTGCTTTCACACTCTAAAGCTCTTCAGTTTTCCATCCCTAAAGCACTTTGGTCATGTACTGCAGGAAACCCACGGCTCCGGGTGATTCTGACCTCGGCTGGCGCTGGATCCGGACGGATCTGAACACTTGGCTCCGCTGATGTCTTGTTGTGTCCATTATAACACAGTAAAACTCTGCATCTTTTATTTCTCTTACAAGTTGGCCTTTTAGTTATGATTTCGTATCGAATTCAAGGACTCAAATAGTTTATCCTGCTTTTACTTTCTAACAGCCTTTGCGATATTGGGTCATATACATTTACATTTATATGGGTCATATCTCGCAAGAAGTGTCGGCAAAAGAGTCCACAGTTTCTCCGATCTTAAGCTGCTTTCACTGCCGGCCGGTATTGGGTTAGCAGCGTGTGCAACAAACTACAAATAAAGGAATAAAAAAAATTGTTTTAGCAACGACCAAGCCTAAAGACTGTGGATAAACCATATTTATTGTTCTGATTAGCTAACGGCACACCTCTGCTAGCGGTGACGCTACACTGGTGATGCACTCGTGTTATTTTCATTCATCTAGAATTAATCTCTTTTTCTGGCAGAATCATTTTTGACTTTCTCAGTTTGTGTAAATCCACTTGGAGTTCAGAGTATTTAATTTTTCCCACATTCATTTCACACCTCTAGTACAATTATGTGGTTTTGCTTCATTAATACAATGTGTGCTACTTTTTTTTCTTGATTTACCCCGAAAGAATGGAAGTGAAATGTGACAACATGCCCCATAGTTATTTCATCTATTCAAAAAATATACAATACAAACTAAAATATTTTGTCAATAAAATACAGTTATTAACTTTTTCATATAAAATAATGGCATTTTTTTAATAATTCAAAATATACACATTTTTGAGTTTGACAACAAACACACCGGAAAACACAGCTCTACTGCATAGTTCAAAACATAATAATAATGAATCATTTCTGAACACTGAATCTCAGTTTTATTGACCTATTTCTCATGGTTTATCAATAGAATTCATAAAAGAACAGAATATCATAGTTGTGATAGTGAGTGACAACATGCCCCGCCTGAGCAACTGGGGTTTAAACCCGGCTAGTGTTTCTGCTGTTAGATCAAGTCAAGTCAAGTCATATCGACTGGTAAATAACATATATAAGGTTAAAGTAATATCAGATTTGTCTAATTTTGAATAAAAACAAAAAAACAGAGATGACCAATTATAAAAAATAAAAAATAAAACGTTTGCTATGGTTAATAAATGTTCAGTGATGTCTTCCAAAGATTTCTGAATTTTGGCGCAGTTTCTTCTCTGTTGATATGGCAACTAATATAAGTTTCGTCATGTTGGCATGTGAGTAAGTGTTTGAAACAAGCATGTGACAACTAGCCCCGCTCACCCCTATTCAATATTGTCCATCTCCCATAAACCAGAATCGCGTTAAACAAGGCCATTGTGTCAGTTATTGTAACATCTTGTAAAAAAGAAAAAGAATAAGAATAACGGAACTTGGAACAAAAAAAAAATTCTTCTGATATTCTTATTTCTCTTGTTTTGCAGCAGGTTCAGAGAACAGGACTACATTTCCCAGAGTCCCCCTCCTCCTGCAGAAACGAGGGAGGGTGTCTTTAAAAACTCACAATCGCATTAATGTATTATATTGCATAATGTCAGTGTCACATAACGCGTGTTTCCAGCTTTATTCGGTCATTATTCGCGGCTGTTCGCGTCAGTTTCGTGCTGAGGACTCAGTCAGGGCTTGTTTACACATGTGACGGTGCCTGTGTCGAGTTCACGACTGTTCCCGAGCCAGCGCGATGGGGTTTTCACAGGTCATAAATCATAGTTAAATATTCAAAGTCATTTTTGTCCTCGGCAAGTGACATTTGTTGATATTGATGATATTGATTAGTTTCTGTCGGGTCAGCACAGGCAGTCCGCTGGATACCTATTCAGCGAGGAGAGGCGGTGACCGAAAGCACATGCCTTCATTTGGAGCTTAACTATTGGCCGTTTAAAGGGTCTTAGTGAATATCCTATCCTCTGATTGGCGGAGGCGGCTGTCCGTCAGTTTCGGTGTGTGCTGGAATATATAAGCGCGTGAGTCTGCTCTGCCACCGCGCGAGATGTAGCAGTTCGAGCTCGCGCATTCATGAGCTTTCGAGAGATCAAACTCTGTTTTTAATCATCAATATTTTGAGAAGTACATTTCATATTTACTAGAGCATCTCTAGTGCAGATAGAGGGCGGATCTGTCGCAAAACATAGTGTTCCAGTGCGTTATTTAGGAGTGGTTTTCGCGTACGTGTTTACAAAAGAACGGCGGAGAAACGATCGCGCTTAGAAGTGTGTGTGTGTGTGTGTTAAAGAACTTGTGTTTGTATTAGATAGGGGCGGGAGCTTCTGGGACTCGTTTCTGAGGCATTATTCATGAGCAGTGCGGTAGACCCTCCTGGGGGCGGAGTTATTCAAATTATTAGGGCAGAGCCAAGGGCGTGGATGTGTTGAGTTTCAGATGTAACACGTGGATCAAAAGCACATCAATGTACATCAAACTATACTGAAGGATCGCTAGTCAAGTAAGTACTCTTCACCCGCTTGCCTGCTAGGAAGTAGAACTTGAAGCTTTTTTTTGCCACGGAGTAAAAATTAAAACTGCCTTTTGTGTCAGAATTCTGACTTTTTTTCTCACAGTTCTACATTTATATGTCAATTGTGAGGAAAAAAGCCAGAAAATTGAGATTAAAGGTCTTTGCATGTGTGTTTTTTCGTATTTGTCATTCAGTGGCTCTGAATTGTCAAAACGCCCCTCAAAATGCTGGCTACGGAAGTGAAAAACGCAGTAAATCGAACCTGATACGAATTTTTTCTGTGATGGACGAAAGTTTCGGAGGCAGTGACACAACGTGAGGTCG
>JARWKJ010000021.1:120000-150000 GCA_029959095.1 Rhinichthys osculus | reverse complement strand
TATATGTTTGATTGTGCTTGATTTCCTCCGACTGCAGGGTTCCTAACAAGTCTTGCATTTAGTTTGATCAAATTTAAGGTCATAAAATTTCTTAAATGGTGTAAGAAAAGTCAAAATGATAATTTCAAGATGTTTTAAATTTGGAGATGGAGTCGCTATATTAAACCGGAGTCGCTATATTTAACTTGAAAAGGCTGTGATTTGTTCGAGGTCTTGATTTCAGGCTCTGCTAGAACAGGTTTTCCTGCTTGAATGTTGAACATATTCTCCATATTCCCCATATTCCCTATATTCCCCATATTCCCCATATTCCCCATATTCTCCATATTCCCCATATTCCCCATATTCCCCATATTCCCCATATTCCCTACATTCCCCATATTCCCTATATTCCCCATATTCCCCATATTCTCCATATTCTCCATATTCCCTACATTCCCCATATTCCCTATATTCCCCATATTCCCCATATTCCCCATATTCTCCTTATTCCCTATATTCTCCATATTCTCCATATTCCCCATATTCCCTATATTCCCCATATTCCCCATATTCTCCATATTCCCCATATTCCCTATATTCTCCTTATTCCCTATATTCTCCATATTCCCCATATTCCCTATATTCCCCATATTCCCTATATTCCCCATATTCTCCATATTCCCTATATTCCCCATATTCCCTATATTCCCCATATTCCCTATATTCGCCATATTCTCCATATTCCCTATATTCGCCATATTCCCTATATTCTCCATATTCTCCATATTCCCTAAATTCTCCATATTCCCTATATTCTCCATATTCCCCATATTCCCTATATTCTCCATATTCCCCATATTCTCCATATTCCCCATATTCTCCATATTCCCTATATTCTCCATATTCCCTATATTCTCCATATTCCCCATATTCTCCATATTCCCTATATTCTCCATATTCCCTATATTCTCCATATTCCCTATATTCTCCATATTCCCCATATTCTCCATATTCCCTATATTCCCCATATTCCATTCCCCATATTCCCTATATTCCCCATATTCCATTCCCTATATTCTCCATATTCCCTATATTCCCCATATTCCCCATATTCTCTATATTCCCTATATTCTCCATATTCGCCATTTACCCTATATTCTCCATATTCTCCATATTCCCTATATTCCCCATATTCCATTCTCCATATTCCCCATATTCCCCATATTCCCTATATTCTCCATATTCTCCATATTCCCTATATTCCCCATGTTCTCCATATACCCTATATTCCCCATATTCTCCATATTCCCCATATTCCCCATATTCCCTATATTCCCCATATTCCCTATATTCCCTATATTCCCCATATTCCCTATATTCTCCATATTCCCCATATTCTCCATATTCCCCATATTCCCTATATTCTCCATATTCTCCATATTCCCCATATTCCCTATATTCCCCATATTCCATTCCCTATATTCTCCATATTCCCTATATTCCCCATATTCCCCATATTCTCTATATTCCCTATATTCTCCATATTCGCCATATACCCTATATTCTCCATATTCTCCATATTCCCTATATTCCCCATATTCCATTCTCCATATTCCCCATATTCCCCATATTCCCTATATTCTCCATATTCTCCATATTCCCTATATTCCCCATGTTCTCCATATACCCTATATTCCCCATATTCTCCATATTCCCCATATTCCCCATATTCCCTATATTCCCCATATTCCCCATATTCCCTATATTCTCCATATTCCCCATATTCTCCATATTCCCCATATTCCCTATATTCCCCATATTCTCCATATTCTCCATATTCCCCATATTCCCTATATTCTCCATATTCCCCATATTCTCCATATTCCCTATATTCCCCATATTATATTCCCCATATTCCATTCCCCATGTTCTCCATATTCCCCATATTCCCTATATTCTCCATATTCCCTATATTCCCCATGTTCTCCATATTCTCCATATTCCCCATATTCTCCATATTCTCCATATTCCCTATATTCCCCATATTCTCCATATACCCTATATTCCCCATATTCTCCATATTCTCCATATTCTCCATATTCCCCATATTCTCCATATTCTCCATATTCCCCATATTCCCTATATTCTCCATATTCCCTATATTCCCTATATTCCCCATGTTCTCCATATACCCTATATTCCCCATATTCTCCATATTCTCCATATTCCCCATATTCTCCATATTCTCCATATTCCCCATATTCCCCATATTCTCCATATTCTCCATATTCCCCATATTCCCTATATTCTCCATATTCCCTACAGTGTTTCCCCTACCATTGTTTTGGGGGGGGGGGGGGGGCGAAATGGGGCTAAACCCCTAAAATGCTGACGAAATCCAGTCATAAAAAAAGGAATTTAGTGTATAACGCGGAATTTCACGGAATTTGTAAATTTGAGGAAAAAATAGAAAGCAGTTCAGTACACTTGAAATCAAATCACAATGTAGACTAGTGTGTGTGAATATTAAAACACAAAGACTATTTAAATACGAATCCTGCGTGTTCTGTGTGAATGAATGGTGCCGCCGACGCGCAGTTTCATTTACCACACACACACACACACACACACACACACACACTGAAGCACGTGTGACGCTTGCGCTGTTTTTTGCCCTATATGAAGACACAAATGGATCCACTCTGAAAGTCACTTCGTGATCATTTCACCGCTTCATTTGAGAAAAACTATCATCATGACATAAACGCACAGAAACTCAAAAGGTCTTCACGGCAACCCGTCAAAATAAAAGTTCGGTTTAACTTGACAGAAATATATTACCGTTGTACATTAGAATTTAGATATGTCCCAATGTAATAATACACTAACAGTAATACAAATAAATTATCATCAAAACTGAAATTTTTAAGGAATAATCCATGTTTTAATTTTAACAGTTGGCTAAAGCTCATTGTGCAGCAAGTTATTTGACAAAAAGTTTATTTAATTTCATATGATTAAAATTGATGATAAATGCTAAAATTTGTGTTTTATGTCTTCATTTTATTACCAGAAAAAACACAACACAGAATTAGTGTGATTTTTTTTTTTTTCTTCCATATATAAAAAAAAAAAAGTTGTATTAGTTTAATTATTCATAATACATGATTTCAATTAATAAAAAATAAAAAAAATACACCACGTATCCGTAACACGCCCACTCCGCAACACTAGCAGTCTACCACCCTACCCCCCCCCCCCCCCCCCGAAAAAAAATCCTAGGGGAAACACTGCCCTATATTCCGCATATTCCATTCCCCATATTCCCCATATTCCCTATATTCTCCATATTCTCCATATTTCCCATATTTCCCATATTTCCCATATTCCCCATATTCCCTATATTCCCCATATTCCATTCCCCATATTCTCCATATTCCCTATATTCCCCATATTCCCTATATTCCCTATATTCCCCATATTCCCTATATTCTCCATATTCCCCATATTCTCCATATTCCCCATATTCCCTATATTCCCCATATTCCCTATATTCCCCATATTCTCCATATTCCCCATATTCTCCATTGTTGCGGCTCCTCTTCTAATGATGATTGAATCGTTCTTTTGAACCGGTTCTCTTTAGGGAACTGGATGAAGCAGTTCACCAAATCGGACTGAACCGTCTGTAAAAGTTTGCATTTATGATCCTATGATGCCGGGGGTTTTCCCGCCAACTCCTTCAGCGCTCCAGTTAGTGCAACCGTACACTGACCTGAGAACAGTATATCCGACATGCTGAGAACTGTGTGTCCACCGAGGGTTTCACAATGGGGCAAAATGTATGTTTCTGATGTCTTTTGCTGAAAAACATAAAGTATAACAAATTACAGGTATTGAACATGTTTGGGTGATCCAATGGCAGTAGTTCTGGAGTCCGCATCAGCCAATAGCACACAGTCAGCGGTCGTCAATGGTTACAGCAGTTCTCCAGTCACCAGTGCACCGAGGAACCGCTCGCACACGGACATGCAAGAGCCGACGAGCAGTTGACCCGCGAAATTAAAGGGTTTTTCTTACGGTTTCTCATGGTTTATGTAAGAAGGTGAGTTGATTAAGACTAGTTTATTCACTATATATGCTTTAGACATGTAAAACATTCATGTTTCACGTCATTATTGGGTGCTTGAATAATAGAATTGCGTATATGAGTCCACCCTTCAAGTTTAAACATCAGCCTCTTCGGAAAGGCAAAGAGGGAGGCGTTGCTCTAACTTATAGAAATGTCTTCAGTAGGGCTGAAACAACTAATCGATTTAATCGATTAAAATCGATTATTAAAATAGTTGTCAACGAATGTCATTATCGATTAGTTGGTCTGCTTACGTCACGGGGTGCGTGTACTGGTGATTGGTTGAAACAGGCCAATCATGATGCTCTCTGTCTTACATGCGCTGCGCTTCTTGAGACACACGCAAGGTCTCTCTCCTTCGCCGATCTGCCGTGCGCGCAGGGGCCGAGATCTTTTTTACAGCCTATGTTTGGAGCACAGTGTCTTCTGTCTTGCTTGCGCGCTCTCGATTCCGGGAGATTTGAACTAATTTGCGGGCATCAGGGAGATATCAATCTGCGGGTGACTTCCGCAACTTCCGCGAGACTTGGGATGTCTGTATTTTGTCTCGAGCATCAGGTTGCGCAATCAGTTCGCTCGCAACGTAAGTGATGAATTAAAATAGCGCTACCGCAGAAATAGGTTAAATTAAAACGGTGTTTACAAAGTGAAGCACTAAATTAAAGGCAGTTAATAACAGCAGCAGTAAAAGATTGTTTTTTAGTCACTGTACTCAGTGGTTTTCAGCGAATGCTTGTGCACTAATGCATCATTTTTCCTGTCCTTTTACTCAAGCCTGTTAGCTTGCTGCGTACTTCCACTGCGTTCTGTTTTTATAGCATTGGTCTACTATTAAGTTTTAATTGTTTTTCAAAAACGACTCTACGTTCAGACGCTTGTTTTCAGTCTTTCTATATTTATTTGATCAATTATTCTTATAATTCAATTAATTTTAAATAAAAATTAAATGAATTATATATTTGAGATGTTTTTAGTTTATATCTTCACATCTGAAGAACATGTCTGTGTAAATTTGTTTTAACAAAAATTGTGTTAAAACATATGTTGGATATAATTTTTAATTTACATTTAATCAGGGTTGTCAACTTGCCATCAGCAATTATCATTAAAAACAAAGCAAATATTGATGATATGTGTCTTTTGCACTTTTTAAAGTACACTTTTACACATAAATACCCTTGTGGCGAGCAGGACGAGGCCGAGGTGAGAGAGCGGCGCGAGGCCGGTGGCGTGAGTGATGATGAACCACACCGGTCTCGCATCTCTCACGGCCCTCGGCCTCGTCCTGCTCGCTACAACCCTGATTTATGTTTTTATTTAGTTATAATAAAAAAAATCTAATTGAAAATTTTATCCGATTAATCGATTATCAAAATAATCGTTAGTTGCAGCCCTAGTCTTCAGTATCATCTCACTTGCACAAAAAAGATTAAATTTTCCTCAAAATGAATAAAATCATTGAAATGCAGAATTAGAATACTATGCAAACCTCCAATAACTAAATATGTTAAATAAAACATACATTTTTATGCATTTAATCTCACTTTATTGACCAATGTACTTGCTTCTGACCTTTGATTAAAGCTGCAGTAGGGAGTTTTGAGAAAACGTTCACTTAGCCTGAAAATTTGAACAAGCACAACTTCCAGGTCCCACCCCCTTGCTCTCTGCAGCGCTCCAGCTCGTCCTCCACAGCTCGTCCTCCACAGCTCGTCCTCCACAGCTCGTCCTCCACAGCTCGTCCTCCACAGCTCGTCCTCCACAGCTCGTCCTCCACAGCTCGTCCTCCACAGCTCGTCCTCCACAGCTCGTCCTCCACAGCTCGTCCTCCACAGCTCGCCCTCCACAGCTCGTCCTCCACAGCTCGCCCTCCACAGCTCGTCCTCCACAGCTCGTCCTCCACAGCTCGTCCTCCACAGCTCGTCCTCCACAGCTCGTCCTCCACAGCCCTCCCTCCACAGCTCGTCCTCCACAGCTCGTCCTCCACAGCTCGTCCTCCACAGCTCGTCCTCCACAGCTCGTCCTCCACAGCTCGTCCTCCACAGCTCGTCCTCCACAGCTCGTCCTCCACAGCTCGTCCTCCACAGCTCGTCCTCCACAGCTCGTCCTCCACAGCTCGTCCTCCACAGCCCTCCCTCCACAGCTCGCCCTCCACAGCTCGTCCTCCACAGCCCTCCCTCCACAGCTCGTCCTCCACAGCTCGTCCTCCACAGCTCGTCCTCCACAGCCCTCCCTCCACAGCTCGCCCTCCACAGCTCGTCCTCCACAGCTTGTCCTCCACAGCTCGTCCTCCACAGCTCGTCCTCCACAGCTCGTCCTCCACAGCTCGTCCTCCACAGCCCTCCCTCCACAGCCCTCCCTCCACAGCCCTCCCTCCACAGCTCGTCCTCCACAGCTCGTCCTCCACAGCTCGTCCTCCACAGCTCGTCCTCCACAGCTCGTCCTCCACAGCTCGTCCTCCACAGCTCTCCCTCCACAGCTCGTCCTCCACAGCTCGTCCTCCACAGCTCGTCCTCCACAGCTCGTCCTCCACAGCTCGCCCTCCACAGCACGTCCTCCACAGCTCGTCCTCCACAGCTCGTCCTCCTCAGCTCGTCCTCCACAGCTCGTCCTCCACAGCTCGTCCTCCACAGCCCTCCCTCCACAGCTCGTCCTCCACAGCTCGTCCTCCACAGCTCGTCCTCCACAGCTCGTCCTCCACAGCTCGTCCTCCTCAGCTCGTCCTCCACAGCTCGCCCTCCACAGCTCGTCCTCCACAGCTCGTCCTCCACAGCTCGTCCTCCACAGCTCTCCCTCCACAGCTCGTCCTCCACAGCTCGTCCTCCACAGCTCGTCCTCCACAGCTCGTCCTCCACAGCTCGCCCTCCACAGCACGTCCTCCACAGCTCGTCCTCCACAGCTCGTCCTCCTCAGCTCGTCCTCCACAGCTCGTCCTCCACAGCTCGTCCTCCACAGCCCTCCCTCCACAGCTCGTCCTCCACAGCTCGTCCTCCACAGCTCGTCCTCCACAGCTCGTCCTCCACAGCTCGTCCTCCTCAGCTCGTCCTCCACAGCTCGTCCTCCACAGCTCGTCCTCCACAGCTCGTCCTCCTCAGCTCGTCCTCCACAGCTCGTCCTCCACAGCCCTCCCTCCACAGCTCGTCCTCCACAGTCTCCAAAGGCAGTCTCCATTTCCACAATCTCCAAAACTTCTTTCAATTTCTTATAATTTAGCAAGACTAACCGTTGTAAACTCTTAAGTTTGCAGAGTTCTCACAAAGTGCGACCATCTTGGAACGTGACGTCACAGCTTTCTGCAGCGAGTTTTAACTTTATCCGCAGCGAGTACTAACTCTGATAGAAAGTCAGCAGATTCTTTGATAAAGTCTGTCTGGTCCCCTGGTGGCCGGTATACAGTATACAGGCCGGTATACAGTAGCCAGCACAAATCTCGTCCTCCACAGCTCGTCCTCCACAGCTCGTCCTCCACAGCTCGTCCTCCACAGCCCTCCCTCCACAGCTCGTCCTCCACAGCCCTCCCTCCACAGCTCGTCCTCCACAGCTCGTCCTCCACAGCCCTCCTTCCACAGCTCGCCCTCCACAGCCCTCCCTCCACAGCTCGTCCTCCACAGCTCGTCCTCCACAGCTCATCCCCCACCGCTTGTCCTCCACAGCCCGTCCTCCACAGCTCGTCCTCCACAGCTCGTCCTCCACAGCTCGTCCTCCACAGCTCGTCCTCCACAGCTCGTCCTCCACAGCTCGTCCTCCACAGCTCGTCCTCCACAGCCCTCCCTCCACAGCTCGTCCTCCACAGCTCGTCCTCCACAGCTCGTCCTCCACAGCTCGTCCTCCACAGCTCGTCCTCCACAGCTCGTCCTCCACAGCTCGTCCTCCACAGCTCGTCCTCCACAGCTCGTCCTCCACAGCTCGCCCTTCACAGCTCGCCCTCCACAGCTCGTCCTCCACAGCTCGTCCTCCACAGCACGTCCTCCACAGCCCTCCCTCCACAGCTCGTCCTCCACAGCCCTCCCTCCACAGCTCGTCCTCCACAGCTCGTCCTCCACAGCCCTCCCTCCACAGCTCGTCCTCCACAGCTCGTCCTCCACAGCTCGTCCTCCACAGCTCGTCCTCCACAGCTCGTCCTCCACAGCTCGTCCTCCACAGCTCGTCCTCCACAGCTCGCCCTTCACAGCTCGCCCTCCACAGCTCGTCCTCCACAGCTCGTCCTCCACAGCACGTCCTCCACAGCTCGTCCTCCACAGCCCTCCCTCCACAGCTCGTCCTCCACAGCTCGTCCTCCACAGCCCTCCCTCCACAGCTCGCCCTCCACAGCTCGTCCTCCACAGCTCGTCCTCCACAGCTCGTCCTCCACAGCTCGTCCTCCACAGCCCTCCCTCCACAGCTCGCCCTCCACAGCTCGTCCTCCACAGCTCGTCCTCCACAGCCCTCCCTCCACAGCTCGTCCTCCACAGCTCGTCCTCCACAGCTCGTCCTCCACAGCCCTCCCTCCACAGCTCGTCCTCCACAGCTCGTCCTCCACAGCTCGTCCTCCACAGCTCGTCCTCCACAGCTCGTCCTCCACAGCTCGTCCTCCACAGCCCTCCCTCCACAGCTCGCCCTCCACAGCTCGTCCTCCACAGCTCGCCCTCCACAGCTCGTCCTCCACAGCTCGTCCTCCACAGCCCTCCCTCCACATCTCATCCTCCACAGCTCGTGCTCCGCAGCTCGTCCTCCACAGCTCGTCCTCCACAGCTTGTCCTCCACAGCTCGTCCTCCACAGCTCGTCCTCCACAGCTCGTCCTCCACAGCTCGTCCTCCACAGCTCGTCCTCCACAGCTCGTCCTCCACAGCCCTCCTTCCACAGCTCGCCCTCCACAGCCCTCCCTCCACAGCTCGTCCTCCACAGCTCGTCCTCCACAGCTCGTCCTCCACAGGTCGTCCTCCTCAGCTCGTCCTCCACAGCTCGTCCTCCACAGCTCGTCCTCCACAGCTCGTCCTCCACAGCTCGTCCTCCACAGCCCGTCGTGAACGCGCAGGCTAGTAAACAGAGCCACCGATAACAGCGGATAAAAACTTATATGGCACATTCACTAATAGGGACTAAACGTCAATAATGTGCTTTACATTGACTATGGCCTGCCCATACTTTGACCACAAACTTGGTCCTCAAATCATTATGTATTTTCCAATAGCCTACATGTATCTTTATAACGTTGCACTCTATCTATAAGTTATAAATAGCTAGTAACATAACGTTATATAACGGTAACTAACGTTACAGTATGTAAGTAATTATTCTAGCGATATATAATGCTAGATAAGGTGTGCTAGTACATTATTTCAGCAACATGACGAGCCAGTGAATTAGCAGGTTTTAATTGTTGCTTAGCAGAGTGCGTGACATTTTATCTACATGTTATGCGGCTAGAGTTTTGACACCGAGTCAATGGGCTCTGTGTAATTCTTTCTTTTTCGCTTGTTTATCGTCATCAGTCTTTTTCCTTTTACCTCTTTGTTTTATGAGCAGGTGCCACTTGAGAATTGGCAGTTTAGGTTGTTTCTCCGTCATAAGCACAGCTGCAGCACGCCGGCAATCTTGAGTTTGAACGACGGCTCGCGCTGTGCTAGAGAGGGGTGTGGTCAGCGCGGACACGAGCGTGACTGACACTGCTAAGACACTCCTCCTGGCTCTGATTGGTTGTTTCTGACCGGGAGCGTGTATTTCTTGCAAATGGCAATAGGACCACTGGGAGGAGCCAGAGGAGCTTGATTTTTACACAGATTATCTGTCTCATATTCTACTGTCAGGACATAATGACAGTTTTAGCAAATACATGTTTTCAAAAGTTACCTACAGGAGCTTTAAGGTAAACCATAAGCAAAAATGACTATAGATTTTCTTTGTTTTTATTGGTAAAGTAAGTGTTAAACTTTTTTTCTCCTGTATCCTATTCTTCCATTATCCAGGTCAGCAGCTGAAGGGTTTATTTGAGCGGCGCCCTCTACTGGACACGCGGGAATTTGCATTTCATTCAGCCAGAAGCTTATTTCACTTTTGGTGTGTCACGCAATATTTTATTGCATTACTTTTAAAAGTAACTTTCCCCAACACTGGTAACAATATATAGTGTAAATGATGAATCCCGTCTGAGATTTGTGCTGGCTACTGTATACCGGCCACCAGGGGACCAGACAGACTTTATCAAAGAATCTGCTGACTTTCTATCAGAGTTAGTACTCGCTGCGGATAAAGTTAAAACTCGCTGCAGAAAGCTGTGACGTCACGTTCCAAGATGGTCGCACTTTGTGAGAACTCTGCAAACTTAAGAGTTTACAACGGTTAGTCTTGCTAAATTATAAGAAATTGAAAGAAGTTTTGGAGATTGTGGAAATGGCACCGCCTAAGAAAACTGAGAAAATGGAAAGTGATATGGAAGAGATTCGCAAGTCACTTAGTCATATGTCTGGGGAACTTGTCAGTCACCGAACAGCTGACAAAGCTAACGCAAGTTGTAGAAGAGGTGAAACAACTGAAAGATATGATAAGCGCAAAAGACAAAATCAACGAACTCGAGAGAAGGCTCGATAACATTGAACAACAGATGCGAATGGAGGATGTAATAATAACTGGTCTGACCATCAAACCTCGGTCTTATGCGAAAGCTGTTGCGAGTGGTAGCAATGTCAGCGAGGATGGGGAGAAAGCTGATCTGCAAACACTGGAAAGACAAGTTCTTCAATTTTTGACAGAGAAGGATATACATGTGGATCCGAAAACCATCTCAGCGTGCCATACTTTACCACGTAAAGACAAGACGAGGCCTGCAATTGTCTTGCGCTTCATAAATCGGAAAAACAAAACTGAAATGCTGAGCCAAGGGAAAAAGTTGAGAGGAACAGCGGTGTATTTGAATGAGCATTTAACGCAGAAAATGGCCAATATTGCAAGAGAAGCCGCTCCCTGCGGAAAATTGGCAAAATCAAGGCGACGCGGACAAGGAATTGTAAGGTATTCATTCAACTTAATGGGTCAAATCCGGTACAAGCTAAAGTTGTGATGTTAAGAGATTTGATGGATCTAGAACAATTTAAATAATGGGATATAATTCCTTTTTGCATTTTTGATACATCTCAAGATATGCCGATGTTGAACCCTGTGGGAATGAATATAATCTTGTCAAATGGGAATTGTGGTCAGATCAATGGATTAATTTTGTTGTTGGACTGGGCCTGTATGGTTTTATTAGAAATTATCCAAAGTACTAATGTTTTCTATCATGGTCCCAAATGTTGACATAAACAGTGACAAAATATTTGATATGGAAACTGTCTTTGCACATAATATATTAGCACCTGGGGAATGTCACTACTTTACAACACAAGAGTTCAATGGGACTACACAAAGGTTTTCCGATGACGCATTTTCCATCATACACTTTAATAGCCAAAGTTTGAAATGTAAATTATCAAAGATTAACAACTTTCTTAGCGATTTAAAACGGACATTTAAAGTGATTGCTGTAACAGAAACCTGGTTGAAGGAAATGCAAGTTGACAGTGTGCAGATCAACGGTTACAACATGTTTCATGTAAACAGGATGGGGAAAGGTGGAGGAGGTGTTGCCCTCTATGTTGATGCTAAATTGAAATGTAAAGTTGTTGAGCATAAAACCATAGCTGTGACTGATTTGATGAAAGCATTAACGATAGAAATTATAAATGACAAAGGAAAAAATGTGTTAATTACTTGTGTTTATAGACCACCTGGGCCTGCTATTGATTTGTTTACAGAAACGATGTAAAGAATAAATCAGTAATTGTATGTGGTGATTTCAATATAGATTTGGGTAGCAAAACAGCAACTAACGATTTTAAGAATTATATGGAAATTGCAGGTTTATGCCCAATGATAACCAAGCCAACTAGAATCACAACTCATAGTGCTACGATTATTGATAATATATATACAAATATGCACGGCGAAATTATAAATGGTATTTTTACAATAGACGTGAGTGATCATCTCCCTGTATTTACAATTCATGACAATTTCTGTATTAAGACCACGCAAGATAACTCTCTCGTTGTCATAAGGGACAAGTCTAGTAAAGCTATTGAGGATCTTAAAGAAGATGGCAAAACTGGGATCAAGTATATACGAATGACTTAAATAATGCTTATAATGCTTTCATGACTATACTAATTAATTTATATGATCAAAATTGTAAACAAATCAAAATTTGTGCTCAAACTGCGAAGAAATCATTTGATAACCCTTGGATGACAAATGGGTTGAAAAATGCTTGTAAAAAAAAAGAAAAGATCTGTATAGAATGTTTCTTAAAAAAAGAACAGAAGATGCAGAGTGCAGATATAAAAAATATAAAAACAAACTTGTATCAATTATAAGAAGACAAAAAAAGGATTATTATACCAATCTGATAGACAAAAGTAAAGGCAATATCAAAAACACATGGGGTGTAATAAATACAGTCATGCATAAAGGCAGGCCCAAAATTATTACTCCCGATTTTATAACCAAGAATATCTTAGATAAATATGCGACAGAAGACATTGCAAACGAATTTAATAATTATTTTGCAAATATTGGCTCAAATTTAGTACAATACATCCCAGATGAAAATATTGATGGTAGTATTATTCCACATAGTGTAAATAGCGTTTTCCTTGAGAGGGTACAAGCGAGTGAAATTTTGAAAATTGCAAATAAAAAGTCAAATGATTATATAGATATGAATATGTCACTGATAAAGCAAATTATAGACGTTATTGTTGAGCCTTTTACTTACATTTTTAATTTATCATTCACTACAGGGAAATTTCCAGAACGTATGAAGACAGCCAAAGTGGTTCCAATTTTCAAAAAAGGAAATAAAAATGATGTTTCGAATTATAGACCCATATCTCTGTTACCACAGTTATCTAAAATCTTAGAAAAATTATTTGTGAATAGATTAAAAAAATTTTTGGATAAAAACAAATTAACAAATAGTCAATATGGATTTCGTTCAAATCATTCAACTGCAACAGCAATTTTGGAACTGGTAGAAGAAATATCCAATGCTATGGATAAGAAATATGTTACTGTAAGTGTCTTCGCAGACTTGCAAAAAGCGTTCGACACTTTAGATCATGAAATATTATTGATTAAATTATATAAATATGGTATAAGAGGTATAGCTCATCAGTGGGTCAAAAGTTATTTAAAAGACAGAGAGCAGTTTGTTGAAATCAATAACATAAAATCAAGAAATTGTTCAATAAATTGTGGTGTACCCCAGGGGTCGGTATTAGGTCCAGTACTTTTTCTTCTTTATGTGAATGATATAGTAAATGTTTCTAAGTTACTAAAATGTATTTTGCTTGCGGATGATACTACTTTATTTTATGCTGGCAAAAATATAAATGAGGTATTACAAGTTGTAGAGTATGAGTTTGGGAAAATTATTAGATGGTTTAACGCCAATAAACTGTCTTTAAATATCAGTAAGACAAAATTAATGATTTTTAGTTGTATAAATGTGGATTTAGATGCAGCATTGTCAGTACAAGGAGTACAGATTGAAAGGACTCATGAATTTAAGTTTTTAGGTGTTGTGATTGATGAACAGTTGACATGGAAATTCCATATTGACCATGTTAAATCTAGGGTATCCCAAATTATAGCTGTGTTACATCTGTTAATGTGCCTTAATTTTGTTATATAATTCATTGATTGTTCCACATCTGACCTATTGCATTGAAGCATGGGTTAGGGTTAGGGTTAGGCCATTCGCGTTGTAAATGGAAGTGAATATATTGCCCACACAAATCCAATATTTATACAGTTAAAAACTTTAAAATTCAATGACTTATTAGAATATAGCCTTC
This sequence comes from Rhinichthys osculus, assembly GCA_029959095.1. NCBI lineage: Eukaryota > Metazoa > Chordata > Actinopteri > Cypriniformes > Leuciscidae > Rhinichthys > Rhinichthys osculus. The sequence continues at coordinate 136,016 of JARWKJ010000021.1, read as the reverse complement.
TAAAAATAATGTATAAGGCTCATCTGAAAACATTACCTGATAAATTGCAAAATAGATTCATCAAGAGAGTTAGTGAATTTAATTTAAGAGGAACTGAAGTCTTTCAGAAACCCGAGTTTAGAACCAAATTAAAGGGAAGATGTGTCTCAATACAAGGTGTCAGTCTGTGGAACAATCTAAATAGTGAAATTAAAACTTCAATATCGTTTTTTGTTTTGAAGAAGAGTGTAAAAGCATTACTAATAGGAAAATATAATGCATCTATTTAGCAGGAAAATGTGATATTTGATTTATGACTTTGCATTGGTGCTGCAAAGTAGACGTGTGTTGTAAGCGTACCTTTTTGGAATTGTAATTTGACTTATGTTGATAAGGGGCAGATATTATAAGTTTATCTTCTTTTTGCTCCTTTTCATTTCTTTTTCAAAAGAATGAAATAAAAAAATATATGAATGAAAGTACTAATTGTTGGTGATTTTAAATATACATGTAGATAATGAAAAAGATGCATTGGGATTGGCCTTTAACCCTCTGGGCCCTGGAGGTGTTCTGACATGCTCTGACATTTGTGCTTTTTTCTGATACTTGTGACATTGTCATGGCTAAAGTCTGATTACACTGTATTCAGCACAAACTCTGCTACAGTAATATATCAGCAGCATGTAGGTAGAAGTTTTTAGTTTTGAGATAGTGACGTTTATGTGTGGTTTGTGAAAAAAACTAAAAAACATTGTCACTGAAATAAGGTCATAAAACCCAAACTGATTATTTCTTCACAAGACTTTTGAAAATTGTATCACATAGCCTAGAATCAGAGGTGGAAAGAGTAATAAAATATTCTACTCAAGTAAAAGTACTACTACTTCAATGAAATTTTACTTAAGTACAAGTAAAATTACCGGTCTAAAAATCTACTCAAAGTAAAAGTAAAAAGTAGCTCATTTAAAATTTACTCAGAGTAAAAGTTACTGAGTTACTTTTTTAACAGCGGGGGTGGAGGACTCTCCCGTGTAGGGTTGTAATGGTAGGAGATTTTCACAGTATGACAACGTCTCAGAAAATATCATGGTTTACAGTATTAATCAATTATTAAATAAATAAACGGTATTATTAAATTATGGTTATTATTATTATCATCAGTATTATTATTATCATCAGTTTTTTTGGTTGAACTAACCCTTTTACTATAACAAACTTGAAACCATTTGTTGTTTTTTTTGTTTATTAAAATTTCAATAAAACATGTCTAATCAATTAAATTCAATTAGATTAACAACTTATTTTTAACATTAATAATTTATTAAAATGTTTAAGAATAATATAGTCCTATGAAATGTATTTTATTCAGAAAATTAATTTTTCTTTTTATGATGTAATCCAAATATATTATCAAAAACGGTTGTAATCAAATGTAAATTTAAACTTGTGTCCTTTTATTTTTTGGGGAAGCGCTGCAAAAACAGATTTACTAAATTAAACCATGGACAAAAAAAAAATATATTCTTTTAAATAATGTTTAAATAAAATGTATTATTATTGTTGTTGTTATTATTTTGAGAAGTACGTTCTATTGTATGCTTACAATAGTAATATATTTCTGTCAGAATTTCTTCTAGTAAAACCAAACTTTTATTTTGACAGGTTGTAGTGAAGACCTGTTTCAAAGTGCATTTGACAATGGTTTTTCTCAAATAAAATTATGAAAATGCTCATGAGGCGTTCTCTCAGAGCAGCTCTGGAAATGTTCATGTATTCATGTCCTCAAATTGTTTATGAGACGCTGAAAACACCATGAATGTCACGCGTACTTGAGTATGTAGTAGAGTAGACAAATCGGCGCAGCTCAGCAGAACAAATAGGTTATATATTTACATAGCAGTATTTTTTTGCTGAAATATTCACAGACCATGTCGCGATTGGATTTATTGCACAGTTTTACTTTCCATGTATTCATCCATCCATTATTTTGCGTGTTTTACGTGACATCTGCGTTAAGTGAATAAAGTCATTTTCATTCCGGGATTCCCTCTGCATCACGTAAGTCATTCGGCCTTAAGTTATAGTCGGGACATACGTATGCACCTTTATCTGCAGGAGGGATGGTGTCCTATGTATCCTCCTTTTGCAGCCACTTTGCGTCCACATTTTTTGCAAATTGGATATCTCCTCGAGGACAACCACTTTTTTTCTACAAAGTATTTCCATACTGGCCATAATTCGCTTCATAAGAATTCGAGGGCGCTTTCAGCTCAGCTGGGTCTGCGTCACCTTTCTTGCGCGTTTGTTCTCCCGCCCTTCAACCAATGCAGTAGTTTCCGGAGTGTGATTTTTTTTTCTCCCTTGAATTATTATTTTTTACTCCGTAACGGATATGATTTCAAATGTAGGAAAGTATAATACTTCAAACAAAACGTACTTAAGTAAAAGTACAGATTTTAAAAACTACTTAAAGTAGAAGTACACAAAAAAACCACTCAATTACGTAACGCGAGTAAATGTAATTCGTTACTTTCCACCTCTGCCTAGAATATTTGCTTCAAAACTATGTGAAAATCCTCCTGATTACTCATTCAGATAAGACAATATATTGATTTAAAATTTGTAAGACATGTTTTGTGTAAGAAAGGTTTATGCGGGGAGGCGTTAACCAACCATTAATACTGAGTGTTTCACACCTGAGAAAGACAAAGACCCTCCCCTAATGGCCCTATACGGTGCTATCATCATGAGGAGCCTTGCACAAAGAATGAGGAGAGACTTAAAAAAGAATGGCTTTTTGATTGTTTGGATTTATTTACAACACAACATAATCTAAAGATACACAACAAATGACAAAAAAGCACATTAGTAAACACACTGATCTAAAGACAGAGACTTGGTCAGTCACACACCTTTGTGCCATTCCTGAAACATAGTACATACCTGTCATCTCCAAGGTGTTTGATTTTTCACTTTACCATGTTCATGTACAGAGACTCATGTGAAGTCAGCAGGACTCATCAGTGGCATCTGGTCCCTTTAAAAATATTTTTTTAGAAAAAAAAAAAAACATCTGTGAACATGTTGATATCAAGAGAAACTATAGGGCTGCACATTTTTTGGGAATACATTTTAGATTTTTCTGGTTAAAATTATGAAATTTACTAAATACATACACTATATACAGTATATATATGAACACCAAGTTTGTTGTGCCTTGTAGGCATATATGTGTAGGGCTATATAAAATATTAACAATAGCCTAGATAGCAGGCAACCAATAAATCGTTAAAAAGGAACTCTTCAGTAACACTACACTAGAGAAAAATTTATGGATTATCATATGTTACGTTTGAAGCCTAATGTTTGGTGCGTTTATCTTTTCAAACCCACAGCGCGTGAAGAGGATATTTTCTGAAGCGACCGAGCTCCAAACTATGAAACATTATTCTTACCATATTATACATATCTACGTGTGAGCAGATATCCACAAACACAGTATTTAACAGTAAACACAGGTCTTAACATTATAATATTCACCATGAATAAACACTCATAAGAGCCTACTGTTATATCGTGCTGTGTTTAATTATCGAACATAAAACATTCTTGTGTCGTACATGTAGGCCTATATACATTTAGCATTAGGGTTCATGTTTTTACTCCAATCACATTTCATAAAGTAAATTTTAGCCTGGCACCAGTTTAACTAGTAGCTACAATGTAAAGTTTATCCAACAATAACATGCTACTATTAGTGTCTTACCTTAAAAATCGTTCTCATATTCAAATCGTGTTCTTCTAATTCTTCTGAGGTAAATTCAAGGTAAACAGCACAGCACAAACAACTTGATGAAAAGCAGAACAGTACTGAAGTCGCTGATTCTTTGTTTTGAGGTGATGAGGGCGGTAGCAGCTCTGCGTTCCTTCACGTGGCTCATTTGCATACGAACAGCTCGCGCGCGTGTGGGCGTGGTCACATTAGCGCTAATCAGCTCGGGCAGGAGAAACTGTACATGTCGTTGCTTTCATACGAATTACTTAAACAGAGAATATTTGTTTTTGATATGATTTACATCATTTAAAAACGGATACTTCAAGCTTCGTAAAGACATGTTTCATGCACAGTGACAAGCATTCGCTGAGTTATAGGTCATTTTCTGTCGCGTTTCAGAATGAACTTCACATTGAGAGAGACGGGAGAACGCGCATCATGTTTATTTTCTTTTTTTTACGAAAAACACAACATTTTGTTTTTATTATGAGTGTACACAAATAAAAGAAGACATTTAACAGTTTTGAATGAAGTGTAACACTTCTATGTAAGATCAAAATCAACAGAGTATTTTGAGTTTGTTTTGCACTTATAAGAAAAAAAGCGAGCAGATCACGCCGGCGTGATTGCCGACCCCTGAGGGTTAAAGATATTCTTAACTCCATTGGAGTTAGACAACACGTTTTAGGACCTACTCATTGTCGTAATCATACTCTAGATCTAATATTATCACATGGAATCAATGTTGATGCCGTTGAAATTCTGCAGCAGAGCGATGACATCTCAGATCAGTATGTAGTCTCGTGTAAACTTCATTTAGCCAAAGCAGCAAAGCCGAAGAACTCGATGTTGCAACAGAAAATATTGACACTCTTTTCCAGCACTTTAGACACAGTTGCTCCTTTGCGCTTAAAGAAGATAGTCCAAAGCCGTGGTACAAAGAGCACACCCGGGCCCTCAAAAGAGCAGTCAGGAAAATGGAGCGTAGCTGGAAGAAAACAAAATTAGACGTTTGTCGCATTTCGTGGAGAGAGAGTACGATTGCATACAGGCCTTAAAAATGGCCAGATCTGATCAAGAAATTTGGCTTAGTCTATACCGTCTAAGCTACTGAGATGCTTCCAGAGGTCATAGATGCTCTTTTAAATAGACTCGAAAATGATGTTGGCATTAGTGTAATTGCTTTAGAATAGTTTAAATCACACTTATCTGACCGTTATCAGTTTGTATCGGTAAATGAAGAGATGTCTTATCGATCACAAGTTCAGTATGGAGTACCACAAGGCTCAGTACTAGGACCGCTGCTGTTCAATCTGTACATGCTACCTTCACACACACACACTCTGTATATGCTACCCTTAGGAGATATCATTAGGAAGCATGGCATTAGTTTTCACTGTTATGCTGATGATACTCAGCTCTATATTTCTTCAGGCCCTGACGAAACTTACCAATTCACAAAATTAACGGAATGCATAGCTGATATAAAAAAACTGGATGACTAGTAATTTCCTACTACTTAATTCTGAAAAAAGAGTTTCTAATTATTGGACCAAAAACCTTCCTCATGTAATAACCTAGAATACTGTCTAACACTTGATGGCTGCTCTGTCAAGTCTTCGTCTTCAGTTAGGAACCTGGGTGTGCTCTTTGATAGCAATCTTTCATTTGAAAGTCACTTGTACTTTTCCTGTACATAACGTGGAATACATAATTAGGCGCAGTTTACGCTTCCCCTCCCATCTCTTTATGTGACACTCCCACTTTCCCCTTGACCATCCCATGAATGCATATGCATGACACAAAAAGCGCATTTTGCCATTTTGAGTTCCCGCGACAGGCAGTCTGCGCTTTCATCTCGGTGCGTCCCGTTCGTACATACCTCACCATGATTTTATGCGCACTTTGCGAAACAAATACGCCTGAAGTGGGCGCAAAAGTGTTAGTACATCTGGCCCTCAGTTATACATTTCATCACGACCAAATGAAATCTCTAAATTATCTAAGTTGACAGAGTGTGTTAAAGATATAAAATATTGGATGACCTCTAATTTTCTTTTGTTAAATTCAGCTAAGACTGAAGTATTACTTATTGGACAAAACCTGTACGTCGAACATCTTAGAATACAATTTGCATTTGGAAGGATGTACTGTAACTTCATCCTCTTCAGTTAAAGACCTGGGAGTTATATTAGACAGCAACTTGTCTTTCGAAAATCTCATCAATTTCATATGTTACAAAAACAGCCTTCTTCAACCTCAGAAACATTGCTAAGTTACGGAACATGCTTCTGTTTTTGATGCAGAAAAGTTAGTTCATGCATTCATGACCTCTAGACTAGATTACTGTAATGCATTACTAGCTGGTTGTCCTGCATCCTCAATAAACAAGTTACAATTAGTCCAAAATGCTGCTGCTAGAGTTCTTACTAGATCAAGAAAATATGATCATATAACACCAGTTCTCAATTATAAAGTATTGCTACTGACTTATAGGGCCCTAAATGGTTTAGCTCCTGTGAATTTAACTAATCTTCTATCGCCTTACAATCCATCATGCTCTTTAAGGTCACAAAACTTTACTACCGGCTTCCGTTAGAGTATCAGTATGGATCCAGCCTCTTATGAAGACTTCAGATGCCCAACACCTGTGAAGAGACGACCCAACACCTGTGAAGAGACGGCCCAACAACACGTGAAGAGACAGCCCAACAACACCTGTGAAGAGACGACCCAACACCTGTGAAGAGACGGCCCAACAACACATGTGAAGAGACGGCCCAACACCTGTGAAGAGACGGCCCAACAACACATGTGAAGAGATGACCCAACACCTGTGAAGAGACGACCCAACAACACATGTGAAGAGACAGCCCAACAACACATGTGAAGAGACGGCCCAACACTTGTGAAGAGACGGCCCAACAACACATGTGAAGAGACGGCCCAACACTTGTGAAGAGACGGCCCAACAACACATGTGAAGAGACGGCCCAACTCCTGTGAAGAGACGGCCCAACAACACATGTGAAGAGACAGCCCAACACCTGTGAAGAGACGACCCAACACATGTGAAGAGACGGCCCAACACCTGTGAAGAGACGGCCCAACAACACTTGTGAAGAGACGGCCCAACACCTGTGAAGAGACAGCCCAACACCTGTGAAGAGACGGCCCAACAACACATGTGAAGAGACGACCCAACACCTGTGAAGAGACGACCCAACACCTGTGAAGAGACGGCCCAACACCTGTGAAGAGACGGCCCAACACCTGTGAAGAGACGACCCAACACTTGTGAAGAGACGACCCAACACCTGTGAAGAGACGGCCCAACACCTGTGAAGAGATGGCCCAACACCTGTGAAGAGACGGCCCAACAACACTTGTGAAGAGACGGCCCAACAACACATGTGAAGAGACGGCCCAACACTTGTGAAGAGACGGCCCAACACCTGTGAAGAGACGGCCCAACAACACATGTGAAGAGACGGCCCAACACCTGTGAAGAGACGGCCCAACAACACATGTGAAGAGACAGCCCAACACCTGTGAAGGGGGGACACCCCCTCATGTCAGCCCCCATGAGGGGGACACCCCCTCATGTCATCCCGCTGCTGATTTCCTTCAGCTACTAGACTCCCTCGATTTACAACAATATGTTGATGTCCCCACACATTCCAGGGGACACACACTCGATTTGGTCATCTCTAACTCTGCCCTCATTAGCAATCTACATGTTTATGATCTCTGTGTTTCAGATCACAAGGTTGTGTCAATGGAGCTGCCCTTTCCTTCACCACACACCAAACCAAGGCGGCAGATCCATTATAGAAAGCTGAAAAACATCAATGCAGATGCCCTGGCCCAGGACCTTCAACATCTCTCCTCCGGATTTACTGACTTTGTTTCTGTAGCTGACTCCAACCAGTCCCTAAGCAGTCTTCTGGACCTCCACGCCCCCTTAATGTCCAGGTCAGTCTCATTCACGCGCTCTGCACCCTGGTACACCTCTGAGCTGCGAAAGATGAAGGCGGCTGGGCGTGTCCTTGAGCGGCGGCTAAAGGCCTCTGGACTGACTGTTCATAAACAGGCATACAGGGAGCAAATGAGGGTATATGCAGAAGCTCTGAGGAACGCACGGTCCAGGTTTTATTCCACTATCATCAATAACAGCCCTGGTAACTCCAAACAACTTTTTTCAACAATAAACCACCTTCTTAAACCCCCTTACTCTCCCACCCTGAGACCACCGAAGAGAGGTGTAACATGCACATTACCTTTTTCAAACAAAAAGTTAATAACATCCGCACCCACCTCTCCGCCACTGCTGTCCTGCCCCTCCCAACGGCCGACCCACCGTTTGAGATTGTCCAGCCCCTCTGTTCTTTCTCTGATGCCACACAGGAAGAAGTGGAGGATGTCATTAAAAAAATTAAGCCATCCACTTGTGCCCTGGACCCTTTCCCTTCAGCCCTGCTGAAGGCCAACATCTCTGCCATTTCTCCATTTATTACAAAGATCATAAACCACTCCCTCCTGGTTGGTCATATCCCATCAACATTAAAGACTGCTGTCATCAGACCTCTATTAAAAAAACCCACTCTGGATCCAGAAGTTCTCTCCAACTACAGGCCCATTTCCAATCTTCCATTCCTATCAAAGGTTCTGGAAAAAACAGTTGCAGCTCAACTCCATGTTCATCTTAAACACAATAACTTGTTTGAAAAGTTTCAGTCTGGTTTCCGCCCTGGCCATAGCACAGAAACAGCCTTGGTCAGGATCACCAATGACCTCTTGATGGCAGCTGATACTGGTTCTCCCTCTCTACTCGTCCTACTAGACCTAACAGCTGCTTTTGATACAGTAGACCACAACATCCTCATCCACCGCCTGCAATACACTATTGGACTCTCGGGAAATGTTCACAACTGGTTTAACTCATACCTGAACGGCAGAACTGAGCATGTCGCCCTGGGCGCAAAGCCAAATCACACACTCATAATGTCACCTGCGGTGTCCCTCAGGGCTCTGTGCTGGGCCCCACACTCTTCTCCATTTACATGCTGCCTCTTGGCAAAGTCATTAGCAGACATGGTATATCATTCCATTGTTATGCTGATGACACACAGCTGTATCTCAGGACAACCACCACTTCTTCTGCTCCCTTGCCAGCATCCACACTGAACACCTGCCTGGAGGAGATAGAGGCGTGGATGAAGCTCAATTTCCTAAAGCTAAATAGTTCCAAAACAGAAGCCATCTTAATTGGCACACCACATCAGCTCCGCTTTTCCACCATCAGCAGTATCACTTTTTCGGGCCAAAACATCGTCCTTTCCACATCTGTCACCAATTTGGTTGTTAAAATGGACTCTCAACTCACCTTTGACACCCACATCAAACACCTCTGTAAGACATCATTTTATCATCTCAAGAACATTGCCAAACTCCGTCCAACACTTAACCTGGCAGATGCAGAGAAGCTCGTCCATGCCTTTGTGTCCTCCAGGCTGGACTATTGAAATGCACTTCTCATCGGGATCTCTGGCAAAAGCATCCAGAGATTACAATACATCCAGAACAGTGCTGCCAGGATCCTGATGAGGGTGCGTAAGCATGATCACATCACGCCCATCCTAAAATCTCTTCACTGGCTCCCTGTCTCACTCAGAATTGAATATAAGGTCTCCCTCCTCACCCACCAGTGCATTCATGGACATGCCCCCCTTTACCTACAGGAACTCCTCAAACACCAGAGCTCCTCACGCACTCTCCGGTCTGCAAACACAAACACCCTTTATGTCCCCAGAACCAAGCTCTGTAGCATGGGTGGTAGGGCCTTTTCATCGGCTGCTCCGAGGCTGTGGAATGCCCTCCCTGATCACCTGAGGGCCCCACAGACTACAGATGTTTTTAAACAAAACCTAAAAACGTATCTTTTTAAAAAAGCTTTTAAATAAATGTATTTTATAGGGTTTTTTGAGTTTTTAATTATATTACTATATGGTCTGTAGCACTTTGAGATTGCTAAAATGTAAAGTGCAATACAAATAAAATTTATTATTATTATTATTAAGAGACGGCCCAACACCTGTGAAGAGACGGCCCAACAACACCTGTGAAGAGACGGCCCAACAACACCTGTGAAGAGAGGACCCAACACCTGTGAAGAGACGGCCCAACACCTGTGAAGAGACGACCCAACAACACATGTGAAGAGACGGCCCAACAACACATGTGAAGAGACGGCCCAACACCTGTGAAGAGACGGCCCAACACATGTGAAGAGACGGCCCAACAACACATGTGAAGAGACGGCCCAACAACACATGTGAAGAGACGGCCCAACAACACATGTGAAGAGACAGCCCAACACCTGTGAAGAGACGACCCAACACCTGTGAAGAGACGGCCCAACAACACATGTGAAGAGACGGCCCAACAACACATGTGAAGAGACGACCCAACACCTGTGAAGAGACGACCCAACACCTGTGAAGAGACGGCCCAACACCTGTGAAGAGACGGCCCAACACCTGTGAAGAGACGGCCCAACAACACCTGTGAAGAGACGGCCCAACAACACATGTGAAGAGACGGCCCAACAACACATGTGAAGAGACGGCCCAACAACACCTGTGAAGAGACGGCCCAACAACACATGTGAAGAGACGGCCCAACACCTGTGAAGAGACGGCCCAACACCTGTGAAGAGACGGCCCAACAACACTTGTGAAGAGACGGCCCAACAACACATGTGAAGAGACGGCCCAACACTTGTGAAGAGACGGCCCAACACCTGTGAAGAGACGGCCCAACAACACATGTGAAGAGACGGCCCAACAACACATGTGAAGAGACGGCCCAACAACACATGTGAAGAGACGGCCCAACACCTGTGAAGAGACAGCCCAACAACACATGTGAAGAGACGGCCCAACACCTGTGAAGAGACGGCCCAACAACACATGTGAAGAGACGGCCCAACAACACATGTGAAGAGACGGCCCAACACATGTGAAGAGACGGCCCAACAACACATGTGAAGAGACAGCCCAACACCTGTGAAGAGACGGCCCAACAACACTTGTGAAGAGACGGCCCAACAACACATGTGAAGAGACGGCCCAACACTTGTGAAGAGACGGCCCAACACCTGTGAAGAGACGGCCCAACAACACCTGTGAAGAGACGGCCCAACAACACATGTGAAGAGACGACCCAACACCTGTGAAGAGACGGCCCAACACCTGTGAAGAGACGGCCCAACACATGTGAAGAGACGGCCCAACAACACCTGTGAAGAGACGGCCCAACAACACATGTGAAGAGACGGCCCAACACCTGTGAAGAGACGACCCAACACCTGTGAAGAGACGGCCCAACACCTGTGAAGAGACGGCCCAACAACACCTGTGAAGAGACGACCCAACACCTGTGAAGAGACAGCCCAACACCTGTGAAGAGACGGCCCAACAACACATGTGAAGAGACGACCCAACACCTGTGAAGAGACGACCCAACACCTGTGAAGAGACGGCCCAACAACACATGTGAAGAGACGGCCCAACAACACATGTGAAGAGACGACCCAACACCTGTGAAGAGACGACCCAACACCTGTGAAGAGACGGCCCAACACCTGTGAAGAGACGGCCCAACACCTGTGAAGAGACGGCCCAACAACACCTGTGAAGAGACGGCCCAACAACACATGTGAAGAGACGGCCCAACAACACATGTGAAGAGACGGCCCAACAACACCTGTGAAGAGACGGCCCAACAACACATGTGAAGAGACGGCCCAACACCTGTGAAGAGACAGCCCAACACCTGTGAAGAGACGGCCCAACAACACTTGTGAAGAGACGGCCCAACAACACATGTGAAGAGACGGCCCAACACTTGTGAAGAGACGGCCCAACACCTGTGAAGAGACGGCCCAACAACACATGTGAAGAGACGGCCCAACACCTGTGAAGAGACGGCCCAACAACACATGTGAAGAGACGGCCCAACAACACTTGTGAAGAGACGGCCCAACACCTGTGAAGAGACCGCCCAACACATGTGAAGAGACGGCCCAACAACACCTGTGAAGAGACGGCCCAACAACACATGTGAAGAGACGGCCCAACACCTGTGAAGAGACAGCCCAACACATGTGAAGAGACGGCCCAACAACACATGTGAAGAGACGGCCCAACACCTGTGAAGAGACGGCCCAACACCTGTGAAGAGACGGCCCAACAACACATGTGAAGAGACGGCCCAACACCTGTGAAGAGACGGCCCAACAACACATGTGAAGAGATGACCCAACACCTGTGAAGAGACAACCCAACACCTGTGAAGAGACGACCCAACACCTGTGAAGAGACGGCCCAACACCTGTGAAGAGACGGCCCAACATATGTGAAGAGACGGCCCAACAACACATGTGAAGAGACGGCCCAACAACACATGTGAAGAGACGGCCCAACAACACATGTGAAGAGACGGCCCAATACCTGTGAAGAGACGGCCCAACACCTGTGAAGAGACGGCCCAATAACACATGTGAAGAGACGGCCCAACAACACCTGTGAAGAGACGGCCCAACAACACATGTGAAGAGACGGCCCAACACCTGTGAAGAGACGGCCCAACACCTGTGAAGAGACGGCCCAACACCTGTGAAGAGACGGCCCAACACCTGTGAAGAGACGGCCCAACAACACATGTGAAGAGACGGCCCAACACCTGTGAAGAGACGGCCCAACACCTGTGAAGAGACGGCCCAACAACACTTGTGAAGAGACGGCCCAACAACACGTGAAGAGACGGCCCAACAACACGTGAAGAGACGGCCCAACACCTGTGAAGAGACGGCCCAACACCTGTGAAGAGACGGCCCAACAACACATGTGAAGAGACGGCCCAACAACACATGTGAAGAGACGGCCCAACAACACATGTGAAGAGACGACCCAACACCTGTGAAGAGACGACCCAACACCTGTGAAGAGACGACCCAACACCTGTGAAGAGACGACCCAACACCTGTGAAGAGACGACCCAACGCCTGTGAAGAGACGGCCCAACGCCTGTGAAGAGACGGCCCAATACCTGTGAAGAGACGGCCCAACAACACCTGTGAAGAGACGGCCCAACACCTGTGAAGAGACAGCCCAACACCTGTGAAGAGACGGCCCAACAACACATGTGAAGAGATGACCCAACACCTGTGAAGAGACAACCCAACACCTGTGAAGAGACGACCCAACACCTGTGAAGAGACGGCCCAACACCTGTGAAGAGACGGCCCAACATATGTGAAGAGACGGCCCAACAACACATGTGAAGAGACGGCCCAACAACACATGTGAAGAGACGGCCCAACACCTGTGAAGAGACGGCCCAACAACACATGTGAAGAGACGGCCCAACAACACATGTGAAGAGACGGCCCAACAACACGTGAAGAGACGGCCCAATACCTGTGAAGAGACGGCCCAACACCTGTGAAGAGACGGCCCAACAACACATGTGAAGAGACGGCCCAACAACACCTGTGAAGAGACGGCCCAACAACACATGTGAAGAGACGGCCCAACACCTGTGAAGAGACGGCCCAACACCTGTGAAGAGACGGCCCAACACCTGTGAAGAGACGGCCCAACACCTGTGAAGAGACGGCCCAACACCTGTGAAGAGACGGCCCAACAACACATGTGAAGAGACGGCCCAACACCTGTGAAGAGACGGCCCAACAACACTTGTGAAGAGACGGCCCAACAACACTTGTGAAGAGACGGCCCAACAACACGTGAAGAGACGGCCCAACAACACGTGAAGAGACGGCCCAACACCTGTGAAGAGACGGCCCAACACCTGTGAAGAGACGGCCCAACAACACATGTGAAGAGACGGCCCAACAACACATGTGAAGAGACGGCCCAACAACACATGTGAAGAGACGACCCAACACCTGTGAAGAGACGACCCAACACCTGTGAAGAGACGACCCAACACCTGTGAAGAGACGACCCAACACCTGTGAAGAGACGACCCAACACCTGTGAAGAGACGGCCCAACGCCTGTGAAGAGACGGCCCAACACCTGTGAAGAGACGGCCCAACACCTGTGAAGAGACGGCCCAACACCTGTGAAGAGACGGCCCAACAACACCTGTGAAGAGACGGCCCAACGCCTGTGAAGAGACGGCCCAACACCTGTGAAGAGACGGCCCAACACCTGTGAAGAGACGGCCCAACACCTGTGAAGAGACGGCCCAACAACACTTGTGAAGAGACGGCCCAACAACACCTGTGAAGAGACGGCCCAACACCTGTGAAGAGACGGCCCAACAACACATGTAAAGAGACGGCCCAACACCTGTGAAGAGACGGCCCAACACCTGTGAAGAGACGGCCCAACAACACATGTGAAGAGACAGCCCAACACTTGTGAAGAGACGACCCAACACATGTGAAGAGACGGCCCAACACCTGTGAAGAGACGGCCCAACAACACATGTGTAGAGACGGCCCAACAACACATGTGAAGAGACGGCCCAACAACACATGTGAAGAGACGGCCCAATACCTGTGAAGAGACGGCCCAATACCTGTGAAGAGACGGCCCAATACCTGTGAAGAGACGGCCCAACACTTGTGAAGAGACGGCCCAACACCTGTGAAGAGACGGCCCAACACATGTGAAGAGACGGCCCAACACTTGTGAAGAGACGGCCCAACACCTGTGAAGAGACGACCCAACACCTGTGAAGAGACGACCCAACACCTGTGAAGAGACGGCCCAACACCTGTGAAGAGACGGCCCAACAACACATGTGAAGAGACGGCCCAACAACACATGTGAAGAGACGGCCCAACAACACATGTGAAGAGACGGCCCAACACCTGTGAAGAGACGACCCAACACCTGTGAAGAGACGACCCAACACCTGTGAAGAGACGGCCCAACACCTGTGAAAAGACGACCCAACACATGTGAAGAGACGGCCCAACACCTGTGAAAAGACGACCCAACACATGTGAAGAGACGGCCCAACACCTGTGAAAAGACGACCCAACACATGTGAAGAGACGGCCCAACACCTGTGAAAAGACGACCCAACACCTGTGAAGAGACGGCGCCAGATGATGCAACTCTGAATCAACGTGCAACAATGCTACCGTTTTCTATATGTCATAATCATTTGTTAACAAACAAGTATTCATTACTTCAATGCGGTCACAATGGCATCTGCCTTAAATTCTTAAATTGTTTAAATAATACATTTTTAGCTAACTGTGATTTGTATATGCACTGTACATTTCTGAAATGCATAACAAAGACAGTTTCCTCTGATAACAGATCACTCTAAATTGTAATGTTGACTATTTTCTGTTAGACTGCTTTGAAACGATGTGTATTGTGAAAAGCGTTATACAAATAAATGTAATATGATTTGAATTGAATTGAAAGTACTTAAGCGAGCTCTTAACGCATTATAGTCCTTCACCTCTATTGCAATCTCAAAGTTCTGGCCAGTTGATCATTTCTAGAATATCAAAATCAACTGCAGGCGGTAGATCCTTTTCCTATTTAGCACCAAAACTCTGGAACAAGCTTCCTAACATTGTCCAGGAAGCAGACACACTCTGTCAGTTCAAAGCTAGACTAAAAACACATCTCTTTGACCTAGCATACACATAACACACTATACATTCCTATTATTCAAATCATATCCAGATCAGATGGTGGACCTGCGCCTAGACGCGACCACAACGCATGATGTAGTCAGCCGGATCCGGGCCGTATCCAGATCAGATGGAGGACCTGCGCCTAGACACGACCACAACACATGATGTAGTCAGCCGGATCCGGGCCGTATCCAGATCAGATGGAGGACCTGCACCTAGACACGACCACAACACATGATGTAGTCAGCCGGATCCGGGCCGTATCCAGATCAGATGGAGGACCTGTGCCTAGACACGACCACAACGCATGATGTAGTCAGCCGGATCCGGGCCGTATCCAGATCAGATGGAGGACCTGCGCCTAGACACGACCACAACACATGATGTAGTCAGCCGGATCCGGGCCGTATCCAGATCAGATGGAGGACCTGTGCCTAGACACGACCACAACACATGATGTAGTCAGCCGGATCCGGACCGTATCCAGATCAGATGGTGGACCTGCGCCTAGACACGACCACAACGCATGATGTAGTCAGCCGGATCCGGGCCGTATCCAGATCAGATG
>JARWKJ010000021.1:105000-112500 GCA_029959095.1 Rhinichthys osculus | reverse complement strand
TTACAGCCTCTTCGGCGATTCGGTTAATTCGGTCGTCGATAGGTTTCAAGAAACTAAGAAACAGGCGGCTGTGTTCCAGAAGTTCCTTCCCCGCTGCGGAATGTTATTGTCTCGAAGAAAGCTTTCGATGAAATCCTGACGCCAGCAGTGTCAGGATTTTGAGGGTGGTCCCCTCCTGGGAGGAGCGAGCACCTCATTACACGATGCCCAGTTCCCTTCGGTGCCCTCAGGGGGCCGTTCTGCCAACCCCGCCACCTTGTGTGCTTCGGGGCTCAGCGGTCTTCAGCGATCCGAGGAGGAGGGTCACAGCGCAGTCAGGTTGGTTGTTGCCTGCCGGTTCGCCTATTCAGGGCATCGACATGACTGTTCGACAAACACCAGAGGCCAGTCTCGAGAGTAGACTTTCCCTTGGTAGATTCTTTGACAGTGTGGAAACTTATGCCAAATGTTTCTCTATGTGTCCTACTAACAGTAGAAATGGGTCACAGAATTCAGTTTGGGTCTCGCCCGCCCATATTCAATGGGTTGTTACCCACAGTGGTTCATCCCGAGCAGGCTCTGGTCATGGAACAGGAAGTGAAGTTTCTTCTGCGAAAGGGTTCCTCCTCCCAGCAGAGAATCTGGATTTTACAGCAGGTACTTTATAGTTCCAAAAAAAGAATGGGGGCTTGCGCACGATTTTAGACCTGCGCCATCTAAATCGCTGCATAAAGAAGCTCAAATTCAAAATGCTCACTTTAAAGCAGATCGTGTTGCAAATAAGGTCCTAGGACTCGTTCACCACTATAGATCTGAAGGACGCATACTTCCACGTCTCAATCCTTCTACAACACAGGAAGTTTCTGAGGTTTGCTTTCGGGGGCAAAGCATACCAATACTGAGTACTTCCTTTCAGCCTAGGTTTATCACCCTGCACCTTCACGAAATGGGTGGATGCTACACTGCGACTCCAGGGCATTTGCGTATTAAATTACAATTGACGATTGATTAATTCTAGCTCAATCAGAGCACGTGGTGGTTCTACATCGAGATGTTGTTCTAGCACATATGAAGAAGTTGGGGTTAAGGCTAAATGCCAAGAAAAGTGTGCTGCTTCCAGCTCAGAGAACCGGCTTTCTGGGCATAGTTTGGGACTTGACGATCATGCAGCCACATCTTTCTCCTGCTCATATCGCTTTGATACTCTCAGCTGTAAATGGTATAAAACTAGGCCAGTCACTCACTGTCAAACAGTTTCAAAGACTGTTGGGGCTTATGCCAGCAGCGTCCAACGTAATACCTTTTGGCCTGCTGTACATGAGACCCCTGCAGTGGTGGCTCAAAACCAAAGGGTTCTCCCCGAGGGGAAACCAACTCCGCATAATCAAGGTCACGTGGTGATGCCTACATGCCTTAGTTATGGGAAAAAACATGGTTTCTTTCCCTAGGAACCATGCTTGGGCCTCCTTGTCATCGCGTAATGATAACCACGTATGCTTCTCTCACGGGTTAGGGGGCGATCATGAGTGGTCGCTCGGCCCAAGGTCTGTGGCAGGGCCATCAGCTCTCTTGGCACATAAATTGGCTGGAGATGATGGCTGTGTTTCTAGCGCTCAAACACTTCCTCCCAGACCTGAGAGGCCATCATGTGCTTGTTCGAACAGACAAGACATCGGTGGTCTCCAGGCCCGGGGTGGGTAATCGGGAGAATTCCCGGTGGGCCGCTTCACTTTTGGGCCGGTCGAGGAATTATTTTTTTATTTTTTACATTTGTCACGTTGTCTATCTTCTCTTAAAGGCTACACACGTTCCGCATTCTAACACCACAGCGCGCAGCCTCTGCATGGGTTGTACCATGTAAGGGAGTTCTCCCCTCCTCTTCCAAATAGAGTTGGTTGGGTCCATAGCCCGTCTTTTTCAAAACATTTTCTCAGGTAGTAGGCTACCAATAGCTGGGCCGGCCCTACCGTAACTGTACGCGTCAGGCAGGATGGATGGGAGGAAGAGGCCAGGAGGGGCTGAAAAAGCCAGGTTGAAAAAAAGAAAGGCATTGGAGGAGGATGCTGCCAAATGTGCCAAGCTTACAGATTTATTTTCAAGAAGACAAACACAAGTGGCAACAGATAAAGAGAGATAGGCCTAGTAATGATTAGCATTAGCAACGCTGCAACGTAATTATTCAGCAAATACCATTGTAGCGTTGTCAACCTATTCACAAGCAAAATATTAAATGTAATTAAGGCGAGACACGGCAGGCAAAAACATCGTTTTTTTCACTGGTCAATTTTGAGATTTTTGTCTTCTTTCAGACTTGTGGTGAAAAAAAGTCAGAAATACACATTTAGGTCTTTATCTTACTACACTTTGTCTGTTTGCGTCTGTAGATTTCATCAAAAGTTGGCGGTCTAAATCATCCCGCTGCTCCGCGATCGCTGTCTGCACTAGTGTTGCTTTCGTCAATGAAAATTATGACTAAATATCGTCGTCAACTAACCTTTATCACGTGACGAAAACGAGACGAGACGCAACAAAAATGCTGGTCATGTGACGATGACTATAATTAAATGTATAATCCAATATTGTTGATGAATAAAAACGAGACTAAGTGTGGTTTACAAAATAAAAACTATGCTAAAATGTCTCTTCATTTTCGTTGACCAAAACGAGACGAGACAAAATGTTATTTAACGTTTTACGTCTCGTTTATGTGCATTATTATTATTATGCAGCATTTCTGTTTCCTGTGTCACTTCAGGGGCGGCATGAGATCGCACTGCGCAGACGCAGGCGACGTCACATCCTCGAGCCCCACTCGCGGCATTATATAGAAGATGCAGCTGCGTGAGTTACGGCTGTTTCACACATACTCCGTGTGCGTATGCGGTGCGTGTTACAGTGTGTATGCAGGAGCGGCACGAGCTATTGTGCTTTCACATGTGCTGCGTTTGCAGTGCGCAACTGATCTACGGCTGTACCACAATCACAACATTTATCCTCTATTTTTTATTTCAAATCAATACTTTTAGCCTACATCCATTATGTCGCGTTGTTGAGGTGTGTAGATCTCTGCTCTGCTGTTACGCACCGCTCCTGGAGCGCTTTGCCGGACCGCATCCGTGTGCGTGTGAGCGCTCTAACCATAGGCTCTACATGGGTGCGGGAAAAAATACGCACCACATACGCACTGCAAACGGAGTATGTGTGAAACAGGCGTTAGCATAAACGACAACAAACTAAGTTAAGTCTGACACAGAGAAAGGGATTCGTCTTTGGGAGAAAAAGAAGAAATGACATTTGAAAAAACTCATTTCATCATGTGTGTAGGCTACTTCTAACATGTTTGTTTGGTAAAATAAATATGTTAAATTCAAATCAGAGCGTCTTCTGTGTCTGGAATGGATGTATTCTTGAGTCTATAAGGTAACAATAATATAATAAGATAACTATAAGAAGATAAGATTGTTTGAAATGGGTTTGGCTAAAAGAAAATGTTGGTTTCGTCTATACTACTATAGGTACGTATACTATATTGACTGGGTTAAATAGAATTGCATTACTAAAAAGAGACTAAAATACAATTTTCATTGACTAAAACTAGATTATGTCTTTCATCGACTAAAACTGCTGCTAAATTTTTAAAGCCCATTTTCTCAAAATGACCTTTCTCTCTTACTCCAAGTCCGAAATCTCCACTTCAGTACCACCTATATACACCAAACTTTCCAGTCTTGTATCTAGTTATATTATGAAGACATTTACAGAGGGATTTGTAAATATATTATTCGTAGCCTGATTTATTTAACATTTTATTCCAAAAAAAATGGCGAATTGTTTGGCTATTGACAGTATATTCTGATTTACAGGATAACAAAAGTAGATATCCATAAATCCCTCTGTAATTTTAAGAAAGAGCAGTATATGACGGTACATAATAAACCAAAATGTATTGTTTGTTCAGAAGTGGGTGTAGTAAAGGAGTAAATTACCACAATTTGATACCCATGCAGAAAAATGATAATGACCATGATATTTTTTGTTAACTTCTCAGCTTAAGTGAATTATTATTTAAAGGGGTCATATAATGGTACATGCACTTTTACAAGTTGATTGTACTGAAATGTGTGTTGGCAGTGCCTGTACACAACCATCATAAAATGATAAAAATCCATCCAGTGTTTTTGTTTTAATCTCCTTATATGTTTTCCCCTGCCTCAAATTGAGCCGTTCGTTTTTGTGACGTCAATAAAACGGACGCCCCTCCCACGATTGTTGATTGACAGCTTGTGATTCAACACAGACCCGCCCTCGCTCATCCTGTCAATAGGGACTTTAAGCAACAGCTGCTGTTAGAACGGCAACGGCAGCCGGAAGTAAACAGTTAACTGCCGTAGCTAAAGAGCGCAAAAATCACTAAGCAACAGTAAAGAGGACGGCATAGGGGATAATTTAATCATCAGACAAAATACAAAAAATAAAGTGATTTTAAAAAGTAACAGAAGGGTTGATTTTGGCATTTAATTATATACAGAAACGATTATAATGCCACATAACCTAAAACATAACATTAACTTTCTTAATCTGTCACGTAGTAACGACTACGGCAAATCAGCTGTTCTCCCGTAGTAGACGGTTACAGTAGAACGTCACGAAGTAGCAGTTAATGTCGCGCATGCGCAATAGAACGACAGAATGCCGTTGCCGTTCCACCAGAGGTTGTTGCTTAAAGTCCCTAATCATAGTCTGCGCGGACCGTTGCGGTCATTGTTGATATGCTGGAGCACTGTCTATGAGCAGAATGGCGTCTAAGCAATTGTGGTGTTCTGTTCTTGGGTGCAATAAGGAACCCAGCAGTCATTTTAATGTTCCTAAATCCGAACCGCTGAAGACGCAGTGGCTGAGTTTGTTTTCGAAGGGAATATTCCCCACGAGCAACGTCAATGCTCTCATGTTTGCGCGAATCATTTCTCAGTGGACTGCTTTATAAACGAGGATCAGTGTAAAGCTGGTTTTGCTGAGAAGCTGCACCTGAATAAAGGATCGGAACCTATTCGTCTTCCTGCTGAACCTTCAGAAGAACTAAAGTGAGTGTAACGTTTTATTAATCTTTATATTAATATGTATATAATCTTTGCAAATCGCCAGCTGCACGCTTCACGATGAATGCGTCGGTTTACACTCAGGGTACATTACAGCATGTTTTCTATGTACAAACGTTCTCAATATAATTCATAATCCCACGTTTATAATGAACAACGCGTGGTTATTGTGTTATTGTGTTACAAACGGTGTATGCGCAGAACAGAGAGGCGGGGTGAGCAAAGCTCATTATCATTTAAAGTCATATGCACTGAAACGGCGTGCTGAAAACAGAGCTGTTTTTGACCAGGTAAAATAAGTGTTTTCTTACAATACTAATGAGAATTTTTAATTAAAGTATATTACAAACTTTTAATTTAGACCATAAAGAATCATATTAGCTTGTACAAAAATGGCATTATATGACCCCTTTAACCTTTACATTATTGTTGAACCATGGTATTAATAAAAACTACACAATAGTAAGAGCTGAACTGTTGCTTCATTTATCCAATTTCCACCACCATGGAAAAAGTGGGCCGGTCTTGGGCCTGAAACTCCTGGGCTGAAAAGTGGCCCCACTCCGGGCCTGGTGGTCTCTTACGTAAAGCATCAGGGGGGTCTGCGGTCCCGCCACCTATACAAACTGGCTCACCAGATCCTCCCTGTGGGCCCAAGGGAAACTGCTTTCTCTCAGGGCAGCTTATATCGTGGGGCATCAAAACCAGGGAGCAGAGACAGGGGCCGAGGCCCGGGGAATGGAGACTCCACCCCGAGGTGGTGGGGCTCCAGTGGGAGAAATTCAGTCAAGCGGAATTGGTTCTGTTTGCATCTCTAGAGAAAACACATTGTCCCATGTGGTTCTCCCTCACGCATCCGGCGGCGCTTGGGTTGGAATGCCATGGTACAGACATGGCCGAGGCTCCATCTGTACGCATCACTCTGCTCCCGGGAGTTCTGGAGACGGTTCGCCGGGACGGGCCCCGTCTGTTGCTAGTAGCCCCTTAATGGCTGGTCCGAGTTTGGTTCTCGCCTCGACGGCTCTCCCATCGAGATTCCAGTCAGGAGGGACCTGTTGTCCCAAGTGAGGGGTACAATCTTTAACCCTGGTCCGGAGTTATGGAAACTGTAGGCCTGACTCCTGAAGGGGCTCAGCTCATAGATTCAGGTCTCTCAACCAAGGTTGTTGAGACCATACTTCAATCCAGAGCTCCCTCCACGAGGAAACTGTATGCCCTAAAGTGGAAAGTCTTTACTTTATGATGCAGAGAACGTCAGCAAGACCCCTGTGACTGCCCTGTTGGTACAGTTCTGGAATTTCTGCAAGAGCGTTTCTCTGCAGGTCTATCCCCATCTACTTTGAAAGTTTATGTGGCGGCTATAACAATATTCCACACTCCTCTGAGTGGGTTATCTTTGGGAAGAGATCCTTTGGTTACACGTTTCCTTCGTGTTTCTTTGAGGCTGAGACCTGCACAGCGCACTAGAGCACCGGCATGGGACTTAGCTATTGTGTTGGAAGGCCTTACGGCAGCTCCCTTTGAGGCCATTGAAGAGGTTCCACAAAAATACTCACTCTAAAGACTGTCTTCCATTTACATTTACATTTACATTTATTCATTTAGCTGACGCTTTTATCCAAAGCGACTTACAATTGCTATATATGTCAGAGGTCGCACGCCTCTGGAGCAACTAGGGGTTAAGTGTCTTGCTCAGGGACACATTGGTGTCTCACAGTGGATTCGAACCCGGGTCTCTCACACCAAAGGCATGTGTCTTATCCACTGCGCCATCACCATCTTCCTTCTTGTTATATTGTCTCTCAAAAGAATTGTAGACCTACAGGCCTGGAGTAGCTCCATCACGCCTGGAGTTCGCCCCGATCAGTTATTCGTCTGTTTTGGGTCATATTTACATTTAGCCATTTAACAGACGCTTTTATCCAAAGCGACTTACATCTGAGGACTAAAGCAAGCAAGTCATCGTGAAGAGGGAAGAACTACGCAAGAAGTGCTCAAAATACAAAGTTCAGGCATTGCTCAGAGTAGCAAAAGCCAGACAAGGGAAGAATTAAAAGGGAAGGAAAGAATAATTTTTATTTTATTTTATTTTTTTATGTTAAGTACTCACGGAAGAGACGAGTTTTCAGTTGTCTTTTGAATGCTGTCAGGGATTCTGCATTACGGACGAGGGTGGGGAGTTCATTCCACCAGCATGGAACCGTGAATGAGAATGTTCTGGAGAGTGATTTTGTGCCACGCTGTGATGGTACCACGAGCCGTCGCTCCTTGGCCGATCGTAGGCTTCTGGTAGGGACGTAGACTTGTAGTAGGGAGTGAAAGTAGGACGGAGCTGAGCCTGTGGTAGATCTGTAAGCAAGCGTCAAAGCTTTGAACTTGATGCGAGCAGCGAGTGGTAGCCAGTGCAGAGAGATGAACAGAGGAG
>JARWKJ010000021.1:82500-100000 GCA_029959095.1 Rhinichthys osculus | reverse complement strand
TTTTAGTTCAGTACATTTGCTTTAAAGTAAACTTGTTCTCCCAATTTTTTTGAAGGGCTTTGAAAAGAGACCAAACGTTAGTCTGTATTCCAATGAATTCATAAATTACAACCATTTACGTTCAGATCTGTTGTCGAAAAGAAGGGTGATAAGTTAACAGGTTAAAGTGATAGTTCACCCAAAACCGAAACTTATGCCATCATTTACTTATTTACAAACCTGTATGACTTCTTTGTTCCGTGAAACAGTAAAGAAGATATTTTAAGAAATGTTAAGAAGTGTGTTTTTTTGCTCTCCATGTAATGAAAGCTTCCTCTGTAGGCAGCATACGGAGGCCGTCCGAATCCAAAGAGATGCTTCATCTGATAGATGTGTTCTGGGATATCCCACTATCCTGTGCGTCTGCTGCTCAGTTTGTGCAGAACAGTCTGCTTTTATTTCATCTATAGCAAGACATTAGTAATGTAGTAATGAAATGTTGGCTTAGTTTTCAGCAAAACTCTCTCTGTTTAGGTCATTATTAGAGCCTCGGAAGTGTGTGACTGTTGCTAAAAGTAACTATATTATCGTCCAGTTCTAATCTGATAAATTCAACTATAAGGCATGGAGATATTAAGATATTATAAACATCATGATTTTCTGTAAAGCTGCTTTGAAACTGTGTATTGTGAAATATATTTCTGTCATGTGTTTGACATGGTAATGGATAACATCAACACCAGGACTCTGTCATAATCATGGAGTCATCTTGGAGTCTTTAACAAAGCAAATCTCTCCTGTGGACTGCCAAAATACAGCCGGCACATTACAGGCCCCACCAGAGGCAGTAAAGTACTGGACCACTGCTACACCACAATGCATATCACTCTGTCCTACAGGCAGTCTGGGGATCTCTGATCACAGTCTGGTTCATCTTATACCGACCTACATGCAGAAACTGAAATCGGCTATAACTCTAGTTCAGACTGAAAAGAGATCGATTAATGAAGCAAAGCCTGGTTCGAGTGCATTTCTGTGAGAATATGTGCATTCCTACCTGGATTTAACTTACAACAATGACAAACCGTGGTTCACTGCAAAACTCAGACAAGTTCGTCAGGCCAGAGAAGATGCCTACAGGAATGGGGACAGAGTCTTGTTTAAGCGGGACAAATACGCACTGACAAAGGAGATCCGAGTGGCTAAGAGGTACTATTCTGAAAAGCTGAGAAACCAGTTTTCAGCCAACGACCTTGCATCAATGTGGAAACATTACTATCTACAAGACACCCCAACCCCCAGCACTGTGTCGAATTAACAACTGGCTGATGACCTGAATGAGTTTTATTGCAGGTTTGAAAAACGCTGCCTCACACCCGTTCTGACCTTCTCTCCATACACCCATCAACACCTCCAGATCCCCCACTCTCCCCCTCCTACACGGGTCTGTGAAGATGTGTGTCGGGTCTTCCAGAAACAGAAGACAAGGAAAGCACCAGGCCCAGACGCTGTTTCACCAGCCTCTCTAAAAACCTGTGCTTTCCAGCAGGCCTTCATCTTCACAAACATCTTCAACAGATCACTGGAGCTGTGCGAAGTTCCTTCCTCCATCATCCCCATGCCAAAGAAACCCACAATCACAGGACTGAATGACTACAGACCTGTTGCTTTGACATCTGTGGTCATGAACTCATTTGAAACACTGGTGTTGGCCCACCTGAAGGACATCACTGGACCCCAGCTGAATCCTCTTCAGTTTGCCTAGAGAGCGAACAGGTCTGTGGATGGTGTGGTCAACATTGGACTGCACTACTTCTTGTAACTTCTGGACAAACAAGGGACTTCTGTGAGGATCCTGTTTGTGTATTCAGCTCAGCCATCAACACCCCCATCTCAAACCTCTGCCTGCCCAAACTAACCCAGCTCTCTGTGCCCTGCTCCATCTGTCAGTGATCTCCGGCTTCCTCACAGACAGGCAGCAGATAGTGAGGCTGGGAAACTCTCATCCAGCACCCGCATGATACACACTGGCGGCCCCCAGGGGTGCTCTCTCTCCCCACTGCACCAACGACTGCTCCTCCATAGACACTCTGTCAAGCTCCTGAAGTTTGCAAACAACAGCATACTCATTGGCCTCATCCAGGACGCTGACGATTCTGCTTGCAGACAGGAGGTTATAGAGCTGGCTTTCTGGTGCAGTCACAACAACCTGGAGCTTAACACGCTCACAACACTGGAGATGATCTTGGACTTTAGGAGAACTAAATGAGGAATGAGGAAGTTCAACCTGCCACAGGAGCTGCTGATCAGTGCTACTCTGCAGAGTCTGTCCTCTGCACTTCTATAAGTGTATGGTTTGGCTCAGCTACCAAATCAGACCTCAGAAGACTACAGAGGATAGTCTGAACTGCTGAGTGAATCACTGGTACATCCCTCGCCACTCTCCAAGATCTGCACTCATCCAGAGTGAGTAAAAGAGCTGGCAAAATCCCTCTGGACCCCTCGCACCCTGGCCACTTCCTCTTTAACCCTAACCCTAATCCTGAGCTGTTGCCGTCTGGCCGGCGCTACAGACCACTGAGCACCAGAACGACCTGGCATAAGAACAGTTTCTTCTCATGAACATGAACAGTTAATGCCACACTAGGCAATACACATGTGCAATACAGAACACTATTTATATTCATGTTTATTTAGTGCAACAGAAGTCACTGATGGCAAGTTTGCGGAACCCAAGTGCAGTTTATTACAATAATCCAAAGTGAGCAAAACATACAGAGACCTGACTAAGCATAACTTAACTTGACGAACATAAACATGGAACTCACCAACAATGGTTAAAACATCAATATTAGACAAAGATGTCAAACAGCAGAGTTTAAATACACGGACTACTAATGACTAGACAAGACACACCTGTGAACATAATTGTTACGGGCGGACGGACACCACCCTTAACATAAAGGAGAGACGCACACAGGCCAGCTCGTGTCAAAAATAGGGGTATGTTTATTTAGTTGGTCGGTTAACAAAAACCGGGTAGGTTCACGAAATACAGACAGAGTTACAAAGGCGGAATGCTTCTGATTCCCAGGGTGGACTGCAAAAGCTCCAGCACGGCAGTGCATCGACTCCGTTCTCAGGCTCTGAGTGCGCCCTCACGTGTGGTTCCGGAAAGCTTTTGTAGCTCAAGTATACGGCTGTTTACGTGTGCTTGAATAAAACCATGCTTCCCTCTTCCAAACAACTGACTTCTTCTATACTCCCATCCTTTTAAATACCAGAGGTTCTAACGCTCATAAGCCGCCCTAGTGGTGAGTATGATATCACAGTAACAGCTAATACTGTTACAACAGAGTCGGCTTTGCTGCTTTGGCTAAATGAAGTTTACACAAAAGTTTACACCAGTACAGATCTATACAGGTGGAGCTGGGGAAGGAGGAGGGTTTCTGAAGCGCTCAAGAGTCACCAGTACAGATCTATACAGGTGGAGCTGGGGAAGGAGGAGGGTTTCTGAAGCGCTCATGAGTCACCAGTACAGATCTATACAGGTGGAGCTGGGGAAGGAGGAGGGTTTCTGAAGCGCTCATGAGTCACCAGTACAGATCTACACAGGTGGAGCTGGGGAAGGAAGAGAGGGTTTCTGAAGCGCTCAAGAGTTACCAGTACAGATCTACACAGGTGGAGCTGGGGAAGGAAGAGAGGGTTTCTGAAGCGCTCATGAGTCACCAGTACAGATCTACACAGGTGGAGCTGGAGAAGGAGGAGGGTTTCTGAAGCGCTCATGAGTTACCAGTACAGATCTACACAGGTGGAGCTGGGGAAGGAGGAGGGTTTCTGAAGCGCTCATGAGTTACCAGTACAGATCTACACAGGTGGAGCTGGGGAAGGAGGAGGGTTTCTGAAGCGCTCATGAGTCACCAGTACAGATCTACACAGGTGGAGCTGGGGAAGGAAGAGAGGGTTTCTGAAGCGCTCATGAGTCACCAGTACAGATCTATACAGGTGGAGCTGGGGAAGGAGGAGGGTTTCTGAAGCGCTCGTGAGTCACCAGTACAGATCTACACAGGTGGAGCTGGGGAAGGAGGAGGGTTTCTGAAGCGCTCATGAGTTACCAGTACAGATCTACACAGGTGGAGCTGGGGAAGGAGGAGGGTTTCTGAAGCGCTCATGAGTCACCAGTACAGATCTACACAGGTGGAGCTGGGGAAGGAGGAGGGTTTCTGAAGCGCTCATGAGTCACCAGTACAGATCTACACAGGTGGAGCTGGGGAAGGAAGAGAGGGTTTCTGAAGCGCTCATGAGTCACCAGTACAGATCTATACAGGTGGAGCTGGAGAAGGAGGAGGGTTTCTGAAGCGCTCATGAGTCACCAGTACAGATCTACACAGGTGGAGCTGGGGAAGGAGGAGGGTTTCTGAAGCGCTCATGAGTCACCAGTACAGATCTACACAGGTGGAGCTGGGGAAGGAAGAGAGGGTTTCTGAAGCGCTCATGAGTCACCAGTACAGATCTATACAGGTGGAGCTGGGGAAGGAGGAGGGTTTCTGAAGCGCTCATGAGTCACCAGTACAGATCTATACAGGTGGAGCTGGGGAAGGAGGAGGGTTTCTGAAGCGCTCATGAGTTACCAGTACAGATCTACACAGGTGAAGCTGGGGAAGGAGGAGGGTTTCTGAAGCGCTCATGAGTCACCAGTACAGATCTATACAGGTGGAGCTGGGGAAGGAGGAGGGTTTCTGAAGCGCTCATGAGTCACCAGTACAGATCTACACAGGTGGAGCTGGGGAAGGAGGAGGGTTTCTGAAGCGCTCATGAGTTACCAGTACAGATCTACACAGGTGGAGCTGGGGAAGGAAGAGAGGGTTTCTGAAGCGCTCATGAGTTACCAGTACAGATCTACACAGGTGGAGCTGGGGAAGGAAGAGAGGGTTTCTGAAGTGCTCATGAGTTACCAGTAC
The DNA here is from genome assembly GCA_029959095.1 of Rhinichthys osculus. Classification (NCBI taxonomy): domain Eukaryota; kingdom Metazoa; phylum Chordata; class Actinopteri; order Cypriniformes; family Leuciscidae; genus Rhinichthys; species Rhinichthys osculus. The sequence continues at coordinate 95,060 of JARWKJ010000021.1, read as the reverse complement.
AGATCTACACAGGTGGAGCTGGGGAAGGAAGAGAGGGTTTCTGAAGTGCTCATGAGTTACCAGTACAGATATACACAGGTGGAGCTGGGGAAGGAGGAGGGTTTCTGAAGCGCTCATGAGTCACCAGTACAGATCTACACAGGTGGAGCTGGAGAAGGAGGAGGGTTTCTGAAGCGCTCATGAGTCACCAGTACAGATCTACACAGGTGGAGCTGGGGAAGGAGGAGGGTTTCTGAAGCGCTCGTGAGTCACCAGTACAGATCTATACAGGTGGAGCTGGGGAAGGAGGAGGGTTTCTGAAGCGCTCATGAGTCACCAGTACAGATCTACACAGGTGGAGCTGGGGAAGGAAGAGAGGGTTTCTGAAGTGCTCATGAGTTACCAGTACAGATCTACACAGGTGGAGCTGGGGAAGGAAGAGAGGGTTTCTGAAGCGCTCATGAGTTACCAGTACAGATCTACACAGGTGGAGCTGGGGAAGGAGGAGGGTTTCTGAAGCGCTGTTGAAGGTTGAGTAGCGAGCTCATTGGCTGCTGATACAGCAGGAACCAATCAGCTGTGCCCTATAGAGAATGATGTGATTGCAAGCAGATCGAGTTAAGGACCGATCAGCCTGCGCCATCTAGAGTTTCATGACAGAACTTTGTATTTATCTTGAGGTAAATAGCCTCTGTTCGTAAACATTTTTTTTTTAGGATCAGGATCAGCTGATGAATCAGTTGTGTCGTTTTAAAGGTGAATTGGGTATTTCTGCATCATTAGTGTCACTAAGTTGAACTGCAATATTGCTGATTGAAACATGTTTCCTGATCACTCAATTCACACACTTCATTGGTAAACAAATAGCCCCGCCCCCAAACTCACATGATTGGCTGAGTCAGAAGTGAACATGCCGCTCAATCAAATCTTCTGAAAGCTTCACAGTGTTTCACTCTTCAGGAATCAAACTAACACAACACTAACCAGGTGGTTTAGTGCTGCAGAGTTCAGCTCAAATCCTGCAGTTACACACACACACACACACACACACACACACACACACACACACACACACACACACACACACACACTCACACATTCATAAATCTGAAGATCGTCATTTGTTTCTCTTTCATCTTTATTTCTGTGTTCCTGGTGATGTCAGTTGCTATGCAACCATGCTATCAGAGCCAGTTTCCATGGTGACCGGACTAGCATCGTGCATTGAATGAGAGAGAGAGCGAGCATGGGAAACACACACACACACACACACACATACACAAGTGAGTTTATGATGGTTATGAACTTTAGATTCATATTCAGGTGATTCTGGTGTGTTTCTGCTATCAGGAATAATATTATTAGTGGAACAGATTACCAGACTGATGTTGCAGTGTGTGTTTGTGTGTGTATGTGTGTGTGTGTTGCATCTCATGAACGCTTGTATGTACACAGAATGCTCGAAAGCAGCATGTTAAGGGTCTGATTGGAGTGTCGTCCCTCTTTGATGACATCATCTTCATCACCTCTGCAGTGGGCGCTGAGTGGAATACTGAGCAGCTCTGTGTCGCCCCCGTCTGGCCGGTCACAAAAGTGTGTGTGTGTGTGTGTGTGAGAGAGAGAGAGAGTCTGAAAGAGTGTGTGTGTGTGTGTGTGTGTGTGTGTGTGTGTGTGTGTGCGAGTGTGTGTGTGTGTGTGTGTGTGAGTGTGTGTGTGTGTGTGTGTGTGTGTGAGTGTGTGTGTGTGTGTGTGAGAGAGAGAGAGAGTCTGAAAGAGTGAGTGTGTGTGTGTGTGTGTGCGAGAGTGTGTGTGTGTGTGTGTGCGAGAGTGTGTGTGTGTGTGTGTGTGTGAGTGTGTGTGTGTGTGTGTGTGTGTGTGTGAGTGAGAGAGAGTCTGAAAGAGTGTGTGTGTGTGTGTGTGTGTGTGTGTGTGTGTGTGCGAGTGTGTGTGTGTGTGTGTGTGTGTGTGAGAGAGAGAGAGTCTGAAAGAGTGAGTGTGTGTGTGTGTGTGTGTGTGTGTGTGTGTGTGTGTGTGTGAATGACTATGTGTGTGTGTGTGTGTGTGTGTGTGTGTGTGTGTGTGTGAATGCGTGTGTGTGTGTGTGTGTGTGTGTGTGTGTGTGTGTGTGTGTGTGTGTTAGTGTGTGTTAGTGTGTGTGTGTGTGTGAGAGTGTGAATGTGTGTGTGGTTCCTGCCCCTCTACTATTCAGTTTCACATTTCTAAATCAAAATTTATTTTAATATCTTTTGCAGTTTAAAGTCGTGTAAGTATAAATAAAATCTCATGAAGCTGAATATTTATTTATTTATTTATAATTTTTTTAAAACTACATATTTGAAAAGCAAAGTTAGTGTTTTTTAAAATGCAGGAAGCCATTGTTTTGTGACAGGAAGTCCATCAAACAGGAAGTGATGTCAGAGAAGGACCCCGTCCTTCATTTGATGTGTTTTTGACAGATTAGTGCAAATGTTTTCAGGTCATTCAGATGGGTAATATTAATATAATTCTATAATATCTACTATTTTATTTTTTATTATATTTTTATTATTTTACTATTTTTAGTGTATATTTTATTTATTATATTTATGTATTCAAGCTATTACATTTTCTTAATTGTTACTGTTTAGAATCGTTACCTTCAAACTTAATTTTTTTAATTGAAAATATTTTTTTACATAAATAAACGTTAAACCAACATGAATATAAATATAACATTAAAATCAGATTGCATATTCAATATTAGGTAAGGGCTTTATATTGTTATTGATGAGCTGAGCTCAGTACACTCATGCCTTTATGATTTTGATTATTAAATGATCAGATGGATTCTGTTTAGCTCATATTTGTCAGTATTAGGGGTTTTATAAACAGCACTGATGCAGGAATGTGTGAAGATGCTTTTACTTTACGGTTATGTAAATGTAAAGTAATTCACACACACAGTTTAGTTTTTTCTACTAGAGTAACAGAAGTCTTCAGATCAAACCGATTCTAAGATCACAAAAAGCACAAGATCATGATATTTATGAATTCTTTTTAAAAATGTGACCATGGATTTGGAAGGTGACTCTTGGCGCTGTTTATTTATTGAAGGTCTGTCGTTTATGTCTGCATAAATTAGAAACACGCTAAAGGCCTGTTCACACTAAGAATGATAACTATAATGATAACAATAACGATAACTGTTATGATAACTATAATAACTACTGTATAATCATAACTATAACAATAACTATTACGATAACTAACTATGATGATTACTGTAATGATAACTATAACAATTAGTACAATGATAACTATAACAGTAATTATAATGATGATTATAATAACTATATCAGTCTTCACTACATCCAGCGGACGATATCGTGCAGTTTTGTCGTCTGTCTCTTTAAATGCTCCAGCTCTTTATAGCAGGATGGATTCTGATTGGTTGTTAATGTTTTTATCGTTCATCAGCTGGAACAAATTGTTCTGAAAGTGATTCCAAAGATATCGTTCCTTTGAGTCGTTATAGTTGCGGTGTGGACTTCACTATTCTTTTACATTTAGAAAGATTTTTCAAACTATCGTTCTCGTTCTCGGAGTGAACCGGCCTTAAACGCGCACGCTCTCCTGTGTCTCTGCAGAAGTACCGTTACCATGACGAGGAGACTCCGCCCCTGCAGCACAGCCCCGCCCACCTGACCGCAGAGAAGTCTGCAGAGATGCTCCACCTCAGTGACGCTGGCCACGCCCACATCGACGGTATCCACGGTTACACGCCCCAGATGCACATGTCCCCTGCCAAGGTAAGAGTCCTGCTCATGAAGGGAGTGTGTTAGCGTCGCCTTTCTTACAGTCCGTGGTTGAGCTGTGGTGTGATTGGTCCTCGAGGCCCCGACGAAATCGGTTTTATTTTTTCAGAAATTCTGTTTTTAAAGGCTAAATTGATTGTTAATAATAAGCGTCTAATCAATGGAATTCACAAAACTTTAACAATTGAAATTCAAGCCTGTTAGCCGCTGTCAGGACACTGGACAGATCCAGTGAATAAGCAGCTGAGGCTGGTCAACTAACTTAGTTAACCCATAGTTGAGTGAATATGACCCGTCTCTCTCTCTCTCTCTCTCTCTCTCTCTCTCTCTCTCTCTCTCTCTCTCTCTCTCTCTCTCTCAGACCCATCTGTCCTCGTGTGTGTCTCGTCTCTCCTGTCTAACACTTTGAATGATGTCTCACATTTCAGTCCAGTGTCGCGTTAGTCTCAGTTGTGTAACTACCCGTCCTCTCCTGTAACTAGTCCTGCTGTTGTGTGTGTTGCAGCCAGTGTTGCTCCCCAGTGGCCACGCGCCGTACTACGCCACCTCCACTCTGGTAAGCCCATACTCTTACTATACTCTTACATACTCTTACTATACTCTTACATACACTTACTATACTCTTACATACTCTTACTATACTCTTACATACTCTTACTATACTCTTACATACTCTTACCATACTCTTACATACTCTTACATACACTTACCATACTCTTACATACTCCTACATACACTTACCATACTCTTACATACTCTTACTATACTCTTACATACTCTTACTATACTCTTACATACTCTTACTATACTCTTACATACACTTACTATACTCTTACATACTCTTACCATACTCTTACATACTCTTACATACACTTACCATACTCTTACATACTCCTACATACACTTACCATACTCTTACATACTCTTACTATACTCTTACATACTCTTACTATACTCTTACATACCCTTACATACACTTACTATACTCTTACATACACTTACTATACTCTTACATACACTTACTATACTCTTACATACACTTACTATACTCTTACATACACTTACTATACTCTTACATACACTTACTATACTCTTACATACTCTTACTATACTCTTACATACACTTACTATACTCTTACATACACTTACTATACTCTTACATACACTTACTATACTCTTACATACACTTACTATACTCTTACATACACTTAGTATACTCTTACATACACTTACTATACTCTTACATACTCTTACTATACTCTTACATACTCTTACTATACTCTTACATACTCTTACATACACTTACCTACACTTACCATACTCTTACATACTCCTACATACACTTACATACTCTTACATACTCTTACATACTCTTACATACACTTACTATACTCTTACATACTCTTACTATACTCTTACATACTCTTACATACACTTACCATACTCTTACATACTCCTACATACACTTATATACTCTTACATACTCTTACTATACTCTTACATACACTTACTATACTCTTACATACTCTTACTATACTCTTACATACTCTTACATACTCTTACATACACTTACCATACTCTTACATAGTCCTACATACTCTTACATACTCTTACATACACTTACCATACTCTTACATACTCCTACATACACTTACATACACTTACATACTCTTACATACACTTACCATACTCTTACATACTCTTACATACTCTTACATACTCTTACATACTCTTACATACTCTTACATACTCTTACCATACTCTTACTATACGTTTACATACTCTTACTCTACTCTTACACACTCTTACCATACTCTTACCATACTCTTACATACTCTTACATACTCTTACTATACTCTTACATACACTTACCGTACTCTTACATACTCTTACCGTACTCTTACATACTCTTACCATACTCTTACATACTCTTACATACTCTTACATACTCTTACCATACTCTTACATACACTTACCATACTCTTACATACTCTTACATACTCTTACTATACTCTTACATACACTTACCGTACTCTTACATACTCTTAAATACTCTTAGCCTACTCTTACCATACTCTTACATACTCTTACTTACTCTCACATACTCTTACATACTCTTAAATACTCTTAGCCTACTCTTACCATACTCTTACATACTCTTACATACACTTATATACTCTTACCATACTCTTACATACTCTTACTATACTCTTACATACACTTATATACTCTTACATACTCTTGCATACTCTTACATACTCTTACATACTCTTACTATACTCTTACATACACTTACCGTACTCTTACATACTCTTAAATACTCTTAGCCTACTCTTACCATACTCTTACATACTCTTACTTACTCTCACATACTCTTACCATACTCTTACATACTCTTACTATACTCTTACATACACTTACTATACTCTTACATACACTTACCGTACTCTTACATACTCTTAAATACTCTTAGCCTACTCTTGCATACTCTTACATACTCTTACATACACATACATACTCTTACCATACTCTTACATACTCTTACTATACTCTTACATACACTTATATACTCTTACATACTCTTGCATACTCTTACATACTCTTACATACACATACATACTCTTACCATACTCTTACATACTCTTACCATACTCTTGCATACTCTTACATACTCTTACATACACATACATACTCTTACCATACTCTTACATACTTTTACTATACTCTTACATACACTTATATACTCTTACATACTCTTACCATACTCTTACATACTCTTACCATACTCTTACATACTCTTACCATACTCTTACATAGACTTACCATACTCTTACATACTCTTACATACTCTTACTATACTCTTACATACACTTACCGTACTCTTACATACTCTTAAATTCTCTTAGCCTACTCTTACCATACACTTACATACTCTTACATACTCTTAAATACTCTTAGCCTACTCTTACCATACTCTTACATACTCTTACATACTCTTACATCCACATACATACTCTTACCATACTCCTACATACTCTTACCATACTCTTACATACTCTTACATACACTTATATACTCTTACCATACTCTTGCATACTCTTACATACTCTTTCATACTCTTACATACTCTTACCATACTCTTGCATACTCTTAAATACTCTTAGCCTACTCTTACCATACTCTTACATACTTTAACATACACTTATATACTCTTACCATACTCTTGCATACTCTTACATACTCTTACATACACGTATATACTCTTACCATACTCTTGCATACTCTTACATACTCTTTCATACTCTTACATACTCTTACATACTCTTACCATACTCTTACCATACTCTTGCATACTCTTACATACTCTTACCATACTCTTGCATACTCTTACATACTCTTACCATACTCTTACCATACTCTTGCATACTCTTACATACTCTTACATACTCTTACATACACTTATATACTCTTACCATACTCTTACATACACATACATACTCTTACCATACTCCTACCATACTCCTACATACTCTTACCATACTCTTACATACTCTTACATACACTTATTTACTCTTACCATACTCTTACATACACATACATGCTCTTACCATACTCCTACATACACTTACCATACTCTTACATACTCTTACTATACTCTTACATACACTTACCGTACTCTTACATACTCTTAAATACTCTTAGCCTACTCTTATCATACACTTACATACTCTTACATACTCTCACATACTATTACATACTTTTACATACACTTACATACTCTTACTATACTCTTACATTTACTTACCATACTCTTACATACTCCTACATACACTTACATACTCTTACATACTCTTACATACACTTAATTACTCTTACCATACTCTTACATACTCTTACATACAATTACATACTCTTACCCTACTCTTAAACACTCTTACTTACTCTTACATACTTTTACATACACTTACATACTCTTACATACTCTTACATACACTTACATACTCTTACCATACTCTTACATACACTTACATACTCTAAACCCTACTCTTAGCCTACTATTACCATACTCTTGCATACTCTTACCATACTCTTACATACACTTAATTACTCATACATACACTTACATACTCTTACATACTCTTACCATACTCTTACATACTCTTACATACAATTACGTACTCTTACATACACTTACATACTCTTACATACTCTTACCATACTCTTACATACTCTTACATACCATTACGTACTCTTACATACACTTACATACTCTTACATACTCTTACATACTCTTACTCTACTCTTACATACTCTTACTCTACTCTTACATACTCATACCATACTCTTACATACTCTTACCATACTCTTACATACTCTTACCATACTCTTACATACTCTTACATACTCTTACCATACTCTTACATACACTTACCATATTCTTACCATACTCTTACATACACTTACATACTCTTACCATACTCTTACATACTCTTACCATACACTTACCATACACTTACCATACTCTTACATACACTTACATACTCTTACATACTCTTACATACTCTTACCATACTCTTACATACTCTTACCATACTCTTACATACTCTTACCATACTCTTACATACACCTACATACTCTTACATACTCTTACATACTCTTACCATACTCTTACATACTCTTACATACTCTTACTATACTCTTACATACACTTACATACTCTTACATACTCTTACCATACTCTTACATACACTTACATACTCTTACATACTCTTACATACTCTTACCATACTCTTACATACTCTTACATACACTTACATACTCTTACATACTCTTACATACACTTACATACTCTTACATACTCTTACCATACTCTTACATACTCTTACATACTCTTACATACACTTACATACACTTACATACTCTTACATACTCTTACATACTCTTACCATACTCTTACATACTCTTACATACACTTACATACTCTTACATACACTTACATACTCTTACATACTCTTACCATACTCTTACATACTCTTACATACACTTACATACTCTTACATACACTTACATACTCTTACATACTCTTACATACTCTTACCATACTCTTACATACACTTACATACTCTTACATACTCTTACATACTCTTACATACTCTTACATACTCTTACCATACTCTTACATACTCTTACATACTCTTACATACACTTACATACTCTTACATACTCTTACATACTCTTACATACTCTTACATACTCTTACATACTCTTACCATACTCTTACATACACTTACATACTCTTACATACACTTACATACTCTTACATACTCTTACATACTCTTACATACTCTTACATACTCTTACCATACTCTTACATACTCTTACATACTCTTACATACTCTTACCATACTCTTACATACTCTTACCATACTCTTACATACACTTACATACTCTTACATGCTATTACCATACTCTTACATACTCTTACATACTCTTACATACTCTTACCATACTCTTACATACTCTTACCATACTCTTACATACACTTACATACTCTTACATACTCTTACCATACTCTTACATACTCTTACATACTCTTACATACTCTTACCATACTCTTACATACACTTACATACTCTTACATACTCTTACCATACTCTTACATACACTTACATACTCTTACATACACTTACATACTCTTACATTCTCTTACATACTCTTACCATACTCTTACATACACTTACATACTCTTACATACACTTACATACTCTTACATACTCTTACATACTCTTACCATACTCTTACATACACTTACATACTCTTACATACTCTTACATACTCTTACCATACTCTTACATACTCTTACATACTCTTACATACTATTACATACTCTTACATACTCTTACATATTCTTACCATACTCTTACCATACTCTTACATACACTTACATACTCTTACCATACTCTTACATACTCTTACATACTCTTACCATACTCTTACATAGTCTTACCATACTCTTACATACTCTATAGTCGTCGACATCAGTGTGAGTCCCAATCTACTTTTCTGCATTTTTATTGTATTCTAAGCCCATTGGCGAATAGGCTATTCCAGGGTGACACACAAGTTATTAAAGTGCCCCATTATACTATTTTAAAAGTTCCTAATGTTGTTTTAGAGTCTCCTACAAGGAGCTCTTTTCTCTCAGTGTCTGAAACGCTTCGATGAAGATTCAGTCTCTCTAAGCCCCGCCTCTCTGAGAGCTGCTCTGCTCTGATTGGTCAGAAAGCAAACGCTCATTATCATATCTCAATCTCAGCTCTTGACACACAGTGATATGAATAGTAACAATTGCGTGGGTTTTACCATATCACTCTCATCAAAGTGGATATGCTTTGTCAGCAGAAAGCGTCTTCTCCACATGAACAACACGAACCGAACTCTCCCAGTGTCAGCATGGATGCTGTAGCTTCTGACAGCACTGCATGATCTGTATTTATAACTATATAAATATATTGTCTGATGCTCATTTCAGAGTGTGCACTGTGTACATTCACACACAAGCAGCTCGTGCTCCAGTGTTTTCGACAGCGCCTCAGTGAACTCCATCTCTGCATCTGAGGGCCCTTCACACCTACCTTTTTTGGTCCGGATTTTTCAGACTTTTCAGTTTGATCCGAATCAAAATTACAGGTGTAGAGTATGAATGAAGAATCATGAATTCCTTAATTCTGAACGCCATGCACACATTCTTGCGAACGGTTTCTAAAGCCCATAACCTATGACTCATCCAATCTAAATCACCAGCTAGCGCCAGCAAGTCTGAAGTTTAAATTGATTCCTGACACCTTTACAGTGTAACCGATTCTCTCCAGAGATCTTCGTCCCCCCCCCCGATCCATTCGTTAGGCAACATCAAAGAAGACCGTTATCTCCAAACCCCTCCCCGGCGAGGGAGGAACGCCAGATGCGAATGAAGATACACATACACAAACACACACAGTTGCATTCCTAACAGTAAAATCCAGAAATGAGTGGTTCTGAAATTTATATATGATGTATTGCTGTATGTTTGAGTTTTATACTGTTGTATCAAGTTTAGCTAGGATTGTTGGTGTGTAGTTGAACTCTAAGGGCTTCTATAAAGAATCTAAGAGTATATATCCTTGTATGAACGAAACAGCACGACTTGCCTGAGCCAAATATATGCAAGAGGTTATTGGAGAAGGGCGTGAACTTTCACTTTAAAAGATCGTGACCCTGGTCTCTTGTTCTCTTCTTCGTGTCACTCTTCTGTTAGTGTTACCTTAGGCCTTGTCTTGTTATTTTGGTCTCTCGTCTTATTTGTCTTTTGTTTTATTTTTGTGTGTAGCTCAGTCTTTTTCTTAGTGCTCAGTTCTCGTCTCTGGACCGAACCACGCACTTTATGCTTTAACTGGTCCTCTAACCTCCAGGCGAAAGGACTCTCCCACACAGCGTATCTTTAGGACGTTTTTGAACTTCCCGCGAGCAAAACGCGCTCTGGAAGAACCGAAAGACCGCCTCCATCGCACGGCCCACGAGGACATCCACACACACACGCCATCTTGTCCAGCGACACAAAGGTCCATTTTGCAAGTATTGTTCATAGAACAAAGCCTCTTTAATGTTTGATCTTAAGCTACGAGCTGATATTGTTAAGTAAACTAATTTGATTAGTAAACTTATACTAAGAAGAAACCTTCTTGAGTATTGATAAAGAGTGTCAAACAAAGCAGTTCAGCGGACGAACTGATTAGTTGAAGTGCGGTTAATTCTATTGAGGTATTCTGAAAATCAATATAGCCTGTCTGCATATGATGTATATTCTTAATTAATTATAATTTGTTATGTTTAATTATCTATGTACGTTTGAAGCAGACGCGTGGACTATATAATCCCCATTTGGGTGATCTTTATGTATGGTTATCTGGTTCACCAGTATCCAATAGTTATTGATTATGAATTAATAAGTATTGCATACACATTCCCCAAACCTGAGCTGAATTCCTTACATCCGAATCAAAATTACAGGTGTGAAACCTCCCCTGGACCGCGGTCCGGACCAAACGGACGAAATTTGGTCAGACAAAAAGAGGTATTCTCGGTCCGGGTCAAACTGAACAAAGATTTGGTTGGTTTCTAGTGTGAACGCATTTTCTGCATGGGTCGGACTTTCAGAGCATTTACTGGAGGTTCCGGCGGTTCGCGCAGGATTGCTGGCAGTCTTCTCCGGCCGGCGACGATAACATGTTCGCACAATGAGGACGTTCATTTGGCGAATTTGAACTAGGCTCGAATGTAGTTGGTGCTGCAGGTAGTAATGCCGTAATAATAACAGTATAGTGGCAACATAATAATACTTACCGAATGTATAAAATATATCAAAACATGAACTTTGGTGCGGACCTTGGCTCGGACTTCAGGTGTGAAAACGCCCTGAGTTTGGGTCTTATATCCTGCATTAGGGAACAAAACATGCGCCAGCTCCAATCTGATTGGCTGTGATGTCATTTCCTGCAGACACTGCAGAGGGAGAACTAGTCACTACATTTGATCACATTATGTGTCTGAGTGTTCTGAGTCTGGTTTGAGATGGACCCACCTCTAAAGGTCAGTTCTTTCTCTGATGAGTTGCGTTAGCTGTCGATCAGATCGTGTTCCTATGTAAGTGGGTGGTAGTCGGTCGCTTTAAGTTGCTGTGCGACATCATGCTTATAGTCAGACGCTTGAACCGTAGAAACTGCTCGTCAGATTTCTGTCAGCACAGGT
>JARWKJ010000021.1:75000-77500 GCA_029959095.1 Rhinichthys osculus | reverse complement strand
GGTAATGTTTTCATCTGGTCGTGATGAAATATATAATTGAGTGTCGTCAGCATAACAGTGGAAATTAATTCCATGTTTTCTTATAATATTACCAAGTGGCAGCATATATATTGAGAATAGCAGAGGGCCTAGCACCGATCCTTGCGGTACTCCGTAGTCTACTGACGTTAACTTTGATTTTCCCCCGTGTAAAGAGACAAAATGATAACGGTCAGATAAGTACGATCTAAACCAGCTTAATGCCTGTCCCTGAACACCAGTGTAGTTTTGTAGTCGATCCAAGAGTATTTTATGATCTATAGTGTCGAACGCGGCGCTAAGATCAAGTAGGACAAGTATTGAGATACAGCCTTGATCCGAAGCTAAGAGTAGATCATTTGTAATTTTAACTAGCGCAGTTTCTGTACTATGATGCGGTCTGAATCCTGACTGGAATTTTTCATAGATATCATTTTCTTGCAAAAAAGAGCACAGTTGAGCGGATACAACTTTTTCTAGTATTTTGGACATAAATGGAAGATTTGAAATGGGTCTGTAATTAGCTAGGTTATTTGGATCTAGTTGCGGTTTCTTAATGAGAGGTTTTATTACTGCCAACTTGAATATTCTTGGAACATGACCTAAGAATAAAGACGAGTTAATAATATTAAGAAGAGGCTCTTCCACTACAGGTAACACTTCTTTCAGTAGTTTAGTGGGTATTGGATCTAATGAGCATGTCGTTGGTTTAGATGCAATAATAAGTTTATTTAGCTCTTCCTGTCCTATCGTTGTAAAGCGGTGTAGTTGTTCTAGAGGGGCCATAATTGAGGTTGAAGCATAAGAGACCATAGAGGATTGTACATTTATAATTGTGTTTCGAATGCTTTCTATTTTCTCATTGAAATAATTCATAAAATCATTACTACTAAACTGTAACGGTATATTTTGCTCTGGTGATGTCTGTTTATTTGTTAGTCTAGCCACGGTGTTAAATAAGAACCTTGGATTATTTTGGTTATTTTCTATTAGTTTGCGGAGGTGCTCAGCCCTGGCTGTTTTTAGAGCCTTTTTATAACGTGACATACTGTCTTTCCACGCGATTCTAAAGACCTCTAAATTAGTTTGTTTCCATTTACGCTCTAGGTTACGAGTTTCTCTCTTGATATCATGCGTAACACTGTTGTACCAGGGTGCTTTAGTTTTCTCTTTAGCCTTTTTTAATCTAATTGGTGCAACAATATCTAATGTACTAGTGAAAATGGTGCTCAAACTGCTAGTCATTTCCTCTAGTTCATCTGTTTGTTTGGGTTCACTGAACAGCTGAGATAGATCAGGTAAGCTATTTGAGAATCTATCTATAGTGGTTGGAAGGATTGTTCTGCCTGGTCTATAACGTGGCGCAACATGACATATTTCAGCAGTACGTATTATGCACGTTACCATGTAATGATCAGTGACATCATCACTTTGCGGTATAATATCTATATCAGTTGGATTGGTTCCATATGATATAATTAAATCTAGTGTATGATTTAGACGATGAGTGGGACCACGGACGTTTTGCTTGACCCCAGAGGAGTTTAATAAATCTGTAAACGCAGCCCCTAACGCATCATTTTTATTGTCTACGTGTATACGTGATTAAAATCTCCAACAATTATTGCTTTATCGACATTGACCAATAGATCCGAGAGAAAGTCTGCAAACTCTTTTAGAAATTCAGCATATGGCCCTGGAGGTCTATATACAGTAGCCAAGGCTAGAGATAATATGGATTTCTTTCTTACATCTAAGAGCGTAACATTTAGCACAAGTACTTCAAACGAATTAAATCTGTGACCTGTTTTCTGAGAAACATTAAGAATATCTTTATAGATTGTTGCAACACCGCCGCCACGACCAGTCAGACGGGGCTCATGCTTATAACAGTATCTTGGCGGAGTAGACTCATTTAGACCGAAATACTCATTTGGTTTAAGCCAGGTTTCAGTAAGGCAAAGTATATCGAAATTATTATCTGTGACCATTTCATTTACAATAACCGCTTTAGGTGTGAGCGATCTAATGTTTAGAAGACCTAGCTTTAGAAATTCTTTTTGTTCACTGATATTTAGATTTTCTGGTTTAATTACAATAAGATTTTTGCTAGATCCTACACTAGATTTATTGTTTGGCTTCACTAAACGAGGAATAGACACAGTTTCTATATAATGTTCTTCACTACGTATATCAATTAAGTTTGGACAGCAAAGACTGTGATTTGGATTTTGACTTATTAGTCATCTGGTGCGTAACGTCTTGGAGATATTATCCGACAGAACAGCCGCTCCGATTTTGCTGGGGTGAAGGCCATCAGCACGGTACAGCCTGGGTCTCTCCCAAAACAGATTCCAATTATTTACAAAGAGCAGTTTCTGTTCATTACACAGTGACATTAACCATTCATGTAGTGCAAATAGTCTACTGAACCTTTCCTGTCCTTGTCGGTACGTGGGAAGCGGTCCAGACACGATGATCG
>JARWKJ010000021.1:20000-72500 GCA_029959095.1 Rhinichthys osculus | reverse complement strand
ACCGAACGCTGTCATTACTAGCTGTGTTGCTTATATGTTCACAAGCTTCACAAGTTACAAATAACTCAGTGTTTCCCCTACCATTGTTTTGTAATAATACTATACCCCGCAATAATACTATTTAAATATGAATCCTACGTGTTCTGTGTGAATGAATGGTGTAGTCGACGCGCATTTAACACACACGCTCGAGCTGTTTATTTGCCACGACTGCATGAACTTCCTCGAGACGCGCTTGATTCCTGCCGGTTCCATAGTGAGAGCGGCGCGGACAGAGAAATTTTGGGCGCTGCGGCATATTACATGTTATAAATAGTTGAGAAAACAGCGTGAGAAATACAATATGTGTCGGGAGAGCGTGACAGTCACTCATTTCGGTCTTTTGTCACGCTCTCCCGACACAGAGATGATAAAGATGATAATTCAGCCAATCACTGCAGTTACAGATTTCGAACAGAGAGATGGCGACAAAGAGGAAAAGTTCCGGACTGCAGCTTTAATAATTCCTAAAAAGCTGACATCAGTTCATCGCGATCTCACACATCTCTATTATTATCAATGAAGCTTTCATAATATATACACTTTGTTTGTTATAATTAGAGGATTTGCCAGCATACAGAATTCACACACAGAGTGAGTGCATTACCGCCCGCGCCAGGAACTCTGTGTGATCCGTATGGCCGTAAACATGGGCAGTCAATGTGCAACAAAGGTTTGTGAATTTCACAAACGGTTTTATTTGTTGTCAAAACAGCCAACCACACAACACGCTCTTCCCGGCATCCCTGGACAGCATACGTACTAAAAAAATCTACATAGAAATAACATTTCGTACAGCTAACATCTGCTACAACCGCCTACGGGACCAACACGCTACTTCCGCTACTTCCTTAGCAGCAAAGGCACGCAGTAATGCCGGCGCTGCTTTACTTCCGTGTTTCGCCGGATTTGTGTATAGAGACACTTTCACCATCCAATCAATCCTCATGGATAAGATCAAGGATTTTTCACACATCTCATCAGTTTCAGCCTTATGGACATTCAGTTTAAAGTCCCTGTAAAGTCAAAATTAAGTATGTGTTCTGAGTTTGTCACACCACAGAAAAATGTGTTATTAGCCACCCAGCCAAATTTGAATGATAAAAAAAGCCGGCAAGTACATAAAATAAACTATCAAAATCTTGAAAAAATGAGCAGAAACTGCTCTCAAATGCTGGGGGCGTGTCCACTGGCTGCGCTGAAACCACGCCCACTCACGGGAAAGCTGCCGATGGTGATATTAGCTGATACTGCTTTCGGGACGGGGAGATGAAGGCCGAGGCGGGAGATAGTCGGTTCGGCCCCATTCACCAGTAACAGCGGATTATCAGTGAATCCCAGTTGTCTCCGACAAAAGTTTATAAAAGTACCCGTGTAAAATGATCACTACAGAGGCGGTGTTGGTGGTGATCCTCAGCTCTCCATCAAGGTGGCTCTTCACAATATTAATCCACCTCTTCTTGATGTGATCGTTTTTAGGAAATTTAAATAAAGACACCGATCTGTTTTGTACATGATCGGATCCAGGTAGTACGCATTTCCGTGACGAAGGCATAACTGTAGGCTTTAGTTACTAATAGAACTGACAGTAACTCGCGATTGAGCAGTGAACTGATGCGAATGTGCTCTATTGTTAGGGGAGGGCCCAGCCTCAGTGGCCTCAGTGCGTCATCAAGTAGGGGCGTGTCCAGGAGCTCAGGGGCTCCGGTGCGTCATCAAGTAGGGGCGTGTCATGGAGCTCAGGGGCTCCGGTGCGTCATCAAGTAGGGGCGTGTCCAGGAGCTCAGGGGCTCCGGTGCGTCATCGACAGTAGGGGCGTGTCCAGGAGCTCAGGGGCTCCGGTGCGTCATCGACAGTAGGGGCGTGTCCAGGAGCTCAGGGGCTCCGGTGCGTCATCGACAGTAGGGGCGTGTCCAGGAGCTCAGGGGCTCCGGTGCGTCATCAAGTAGGGGCGTGTCCAGGAGCTCAGGGGCTCCAGTGGGTCATCGACAGTAGGGGCGTGTCCAGGAGCTCAGGGGCTCCGGTGCGTCATCAAATAGGGGCATGTCCAGGAGCTCAGGGGCTCCAGTGCGTCATCAAGTAGGGGCGTGTCCAGGAGCTCAGGGGCTCCAGTGCGTCATCAAGTAGGGGCGTGTCCAGGAGCTCAGGGGCTCCGGTGCGTCATCAAGTAGGGGTGTGTCCAGGAGCTCAGGGGCTCCGGTGCGTAATCAAGTAGGGGCGTGTCCAGGAGCTCAGGGGCTCCGGTGCGTCATCAAGTAGGGGCCTGTCCAGGAGCTCAGGGGCTCCAGTGCGTCATCAAGTAGGGGCGTGTCCAGGAGCTCAGGGGCTCCAGTGCATCATCGACAGTAGGGGCGTGTCGAGGAGCTCAGGGGCTCCGGTGCGTCATCAAGTAGGGGCGTGTACAGGATCTCAGGGGCTCCAGTGCGTCATCGACAGTAGGGGCGTGTCCAGGAGCTCAGGGGCTCCAGTGCGTCATCAAGTAGGGGCGGGTCCAGGAGCTCAGGGGCTCCAGTGCGTCATCGACAGTAGGGGCGTGTCCAGGAGCTCAGGGGCTCCGGTGCGTCATCAAGTAGGGGCGTGTCCAGGAGCTCAGGGGCTCCGATGCGTCATCAAGTAGGGGAGTGTCCAGGAGCTCAGGGGCTCCGGTGCGTCATCAAGTAGGGGCGTGTCCAGGAGCTCAGGGGCTCCGGTGCGTCATCAAGTAGGGCCGTGTCCAGGAGCTCAGGGGCTCCGGTGCGTCATCAAGTAGGGGCGTGTCCAGGAGCTCAGGGGCTCCGGTGCGTCATCAAGTAGGGGCGTGTCCAGGAGCTCAGGGGCTCCGATGCGTCATCAAGTAGGGGAGTGTCCAGGAGCTCAGGGGCTCCGGTGCGTCATCAAGTAGGGGCCTGTCCAGGAGCTCAGGGGCTCCAGTGCGTCATCGAGCCCCGTTTTAGCCCCGCCCATAAAATCCGGAAAATAGCTATGGTGAAAAACTGTTTAATGGTCTAACTCCACAATTCAGTATTTCACAGTTCACAGTCTTTGTAATATGTTTTACCAATACATTTCTAACATTTAAAATGGGTTTAGAATTTTTTTTTAGAATTGCCTTTACAGGGACTTTAACATTTCTGATAAAGGACTCATGGTTCCTGTGAGCGTCACTGAAACGCTCTGAGATTAGTTTGAGTCCATCACAGATCACGTGTCAGCGATTTGATTATAACACCAGAACAGACATTAGAAGCTCAGTGAATAAAGATACTGATGGTTGAATGTCTCTCTCTCTCTGTCTCAGATGAACGGGATGGACGGAGACGTTGAATATGAGGAAATCACACTGGAGAGGGTTTGAGACGTCTCTTGCTTTTCACTCTTTGATCATATCAGAGCACTTCAGCATGAACATCAGTGTGTGTGTGTGTGTGTGTGTGTGTGTTTAGGGTAACTCTGGTCTGGGCTTCAGTATAGCCGGTGGGACTGATAACCCTCACATAGGAGACGATCCCAGTATCTTCATCACTAAGATCATACCAGGAGGAGCCGCTGCACAGGACTGCCGGCTGAGGTAAAACGCACACACACACACACACACACACACTTGTTACTTACCAATTGTTTGTTTGTAATAATTTATTAAATGTACTAACAATTTATGAGTGAAAATATTTTTAAAGTAAATCCTGCACTAATCTTGTTTCGCTGTAATGGATCTTTGGGGTGGAGGTGCATTGGCTGGACAGGTGAGATTCACTGTGTCTTTCAGGGTGAACGACAGCATTCTCTTCGTGAATGACGTGGATGTGCGCGAAGTCACTCACAGTTTTGCGGTGGAGGCGCTGAAGGAGGCCGGCCCGATCGTCCGACTCTACGTGCTGCGTCACAAACCGTCCACGGAGAAAATCACAGAGCTGAAACTCATCAAAGGTCCTAAAGGTGCGTGAGGGGCAGCAGGTGTGCGAAGCTGAAGTTTTCAGCTTTCTGATTGGCTGCTCTCCTGTGCCGCAGGTCTGGGCTTCAGCATTGCGGGCGGCGTCGGGAACCAGCACGTCCCAGGCGACAACAGCATCTATGTCACCAAGATCATCGAAGGCGGAGCCGCGCATAAAGACGGACGGCTGCAGATCGGGGACAAGATTCTCGCTGTGAGTTTGGGCATGTCAACAACAGACAAACTTTTAATGTAGATATTTGAAAAACATCAAACAATAAACGTCATGATCTACAGAAAACAAAAATGCGTTCTGCCAATGGGGTCAGAAAAATAATCTTAATTCAGAGGGAAGTTTATTTTTCTGACCCCACTGGCAGATTTTTCTTCTTGTTTTAAGCACAAACTCACTTGATTATGATACATTTCTGTTTCAAGTTTTAAAGTCATTTAGCTTCTCCACTAAATGTAAATGTGCAGATTTCTGCTAGAGAGGCAACACCCCAGAGGTGACAACACTCAATGGGGGATGGCTGGTCTTGGTACTGGTACACCAAGATGATGGCATCCACTATCCACTGGGCCAACCTCTGCTTAGGGACAACATTTCCCTTCTGCTGACCTCCAAAGCAGACAAAGAGCTTCTGAAGCTCTGCATGCGGTCCACGTAGATGCACAGGACACAGCGACTCGAATGCTGGGTCTGCCTCCTCCAAGGGCAGTGCTTGCAAGTTCACCACCTGGTGCCGGAAAGGAGTGGTGGGAACTTTGGGAACCGGTCCAAATTTCAGGCACGTTTCTCTGACCAAAAATGCAGGGACCTCACCTTCTTGATACACGTGTGCACAGTCAGGAGCATTGTCTTGAGAGACAGGAACTTAAGCTCAACTGACTGCAGGGGCTCAAAGGGCGCTCTCTGTAGGGCTGTAATTACCACAAAGAAGTCCCAAGAGGGGATGAGGTGTGGCCGAGGAGGATTCAGTCTCCTCGCACCTCTCAGGAACCTGATGATCGGGTCATGCTTTCCCAAAGACCTACCGTCTACTGCATCATGATGTGCCGCAATAGCAGCACTGTGGCTCTAGGGCTCTGGCTTGAGTGATTGTGTCTACCACTGCTGGATCGTCCCGTCCACAAACCACACGTGGTGGTTCCAGAGGCCTGGAATGTCTCCACATCACTGGACCACCTGGGGGTGAAGTCTCCATTCTCCCGGCAGCGTGAGCTGTTGTGAGAGTGCATCCGTAACTCGATGGTGCTCACTCGTAATATGTCAATGGAATGGAGCGACCCGAGTATCTGCTGACTCTAGAGGAGGAGATGGTGGGTGAGTTGCGACAAGCGACAAGAATGTAGACCACCCTGACGATTGATGTATGCCACCGTCACTGTGTTGTCCATCCAGACCAGCACATCCTTGCCCTGCAACAACAGGCAAAACTGGCACAGGGCCAGCAGTACTTCTAGCAACTTCAGGCAATTGATGCCACCAGGCACTGTTGTTGTGCGAGTCAGCGGCCGGAGCGCGTTAAGGGTGTTATCGCCCCTAAGTTAATAACTAATGATCTTTGCAACGGAAGTGAATCAATCAAAACTAACTTTATCTGGACAATAACTTTATTCTAGTGCTGCTGTAAAGCCTAAACAATCTCTGTTACTGTAATCTCCTGTTATCACTGTAAAGCTGCTGTGAAACAATCTATGTTGTTAAAGCGCTGTATAAATGAAGGTGACTTGACTTGACTTTTTCAAGGTATTGGAGTCTCAATCTCAACATCGCGATGGTCATGTTCTCGCGTTGGGAACATGAGTCATTGACGAATGCTGGCTCAGCAAGCTTACGGGCCAGACACGCGAGGCAGTGATCGTGGCTGTAAGACGGGTAAGCAGCATCATCCGTGCTTGCACTTTTAGGAAACTGCTGTTTTATTAGTTGCCCAGGGGTGCGATCGCTGCTCTTAACCGTGCAAGTTTGCTCTCTTATGCAACACACACCACTAAATGCGCCGTCTCACTAACACAGAACTGCTTCTCCTTCTTGTCAGCTCACACGCAAGCAGATTGGCTGAGCGCTGAAGTGATCAAACACACAAGCTAATATACCCGTACATGTACGGGGAGTGGCTTGCCATGCAAATCTCACTCGCCAATGTCCATTGGCTTGTTTTGTTACCACTCAAAGGTGATTGGGCTATCAAGTGAGATCCCCTGCGTCAATCAGTGCTGACGTAATGTTGAACGTGACTGACTGATAGGGAACCCTGGTTCAGTGTGCTCAATCTCTCAGTTTCGCCTACAGTGTACCAGTAAAAACACCGTATGAGAGGCAACCGATGGTAGTCATGGATGTTCAGTGATGCAGGTTAGTTGTATCAAATGATCTACAGTCATGAAGTGTGTATGCGTGTGTGTGTTTAGGTGAATAACATGTATCTAGAGGACGTGATGCATGAAGATGCAGTAGCTGCGCTGAAAAACACAGGGGAGGTTGTGTATCTGAGAATTGCCAAAACTCTTCATCATCATCATCATCAAGACACCTACAACCCTCCTGACATCACCAGCTGTGAGTGCATACACATACATACACACACACACACACACACACACACTCTGACGTCTGTGTGTTTCTGCAGCCTATGCTCCTCATATGGACATGTCTGATTACCCACAAGCCCTCAGTCCCTCGTCTCCACGCCATTACTCGCCCATCCCTAAAGGCCTCTTGCTGGGAGAGGAGGACATTCCCAGGTGACTACACTCATGTTTATGCAGATATGCAAATTAGCACATATCATAGACACTTTCTATTGCTTCTATAGTTCTTAAGCACCAGAGAAAGAAGTGTGCAGACATCTTTAGAATTTTGTGTTTGAATTTCTGTTTTTATGGTATAGCTCTGAATATTTCTATGGCATTGAAGAGTAATGGTGAAGTGGATTTACTTATTGTAGAGTTCACAAAAGTTATCATGAGCATTGTAATGTTTGAAGCAGATGTCATAACAAATGTTGACGACGGTTCATATGGTGTGCTGTAAGCTCGTGCTCATGTCCATCAGGGAGCCGCGGCGTGTGGTCATTCTCAGGGGCTCCACCGGGCTGGGCTTTAATATCGTGGGCGGTGAGGATGGCGAAGGGATCTTCATCTCCTTCATCTTAGCGGGAGGAGCAGCTGATCTGAGCGGAGAGCTGAAGAAAGGAGATCAGATCCTGAGTGTACGTCCGATCCACACACACTTCTACTGGGACATGCTGTACGACTGTCACTCACTCGGTGTCACTGTTGCAGGTGAACGGTGTGGATCTGCGTCATGCGACACATGAACAGGCGGCCGCTGCACTGAAGAACGCAGGACAGACGGTCACCATCATCACGCAGTACAGGCCCGAGGGTGAGACGCACAACACATGCTAATGCTAAAATAGCTGAAACTGCACTGACGAATCAGAGCCCAGCGAGCCTGACACGTGTGTGTGTGTGTGTTTAGAGTACAGCCGGTTCGAAGCGAAGATCCATGACCTGCGTGAGCAGCTGATGAACAGCAGTTTAGTTTCTGCAGCGGCGTCATTACGGAGTGGAAAGAGAAGCTTCTTCATCAGGTACTGAAGACAGAAACACACACAGACTCGAAACAAACTTTTTGTTTTGCTCAGCTGTTTGCTTATAATCTTAATTTAAAGGGAAAGTAATCTTATTTTTCAGACTCCACTAGCAGATATTTGTTCTTGTTTTAAGCATAACCTCACTTAATTTTGATTATTTTATTTGTTTTTAGAAAATAAATCTGTCTGTCTGACTGACTGACTGTCTCTCTGTCTGTCTGACCATCTGTCTGCCTGACCGTCTGTCTGACCATCTGTCTGTCTGTCTGTCTGACCATCTGTCTGTCTGTCTGACCGTCTGTCTGACCATCTGTCTGTCTGTCTGTCTGACCATCTGTCTGTCTGTCTGACCGTCTGTCTGACCATCTGTCTGTCTGTCTGACCGTCTGCCTGTCTGTCTGACCATCTGTCTGTCTGTCTGACCGTCTGTCTGTCTGTCCATCTATCTGTCTGTCCATCTATCTGTCTGACCGTCTGTCTGTCTGACCATCTGTCTGTCTGTCCATCTGTCTGTCTGACCATCTGTCTGTCTGTCTGTCTGTCTGACCATCTGTGTGCCTGACCGTCTGTCTGACCATCTGTCTGTCTGTCTGTCTGTCTGACCATCTGTATGACCATCTGTCTGTCTGTCTGTCTGTCTGTCTGACCATCTGTCTGTCTGTCTGACCATCTGTCCGTCTGTCCGTCTGTCTGACCATCTGTCTGTCTGTCTGTCTGACCATCTGTCTGCCTGACCGTCTGTCTGACCATCTGTCTGTCTGTCTGTCTGTCTGACCATCTGTCTGTCTGTCTGACCGTCTGTCTGACCATCTGTATGACCATCTGTCTGTCTGTCTGTCTGTCTGTCTGACCATCTGTCTGTCTGTCTGACCATCTGTCTGTCTGTCTGTCTGACCATCTGTCCGTCTGTCCGTCTGTCTGACCATCTGTCTGTATGTCTGTCTGTCTGTCTGACCATCTGTCTGCCTGACCATCTGTCTGACCATCTGTCTGTCTGTCTGTCTGTCTGACCATCTGTCTGTCTGTCTGTCTGTCTGTCTGTCTGACCATCTGTCTGTCTGTCTGACCATCTGTCTGTCTGTCTGTCATACCATCTGTCCGTCTGTCTGACCGTCTGTCTGACCATCTGTCTGTCTGTCTGACCATCTGCCTGTCTGTCTGACCGTCTGTCTGTCTGTCCATCTATCTGTCTGACCGTCTGTCTGTCTGACCATCTGTCTGTCTGTCCATCTGTCTGTCTGACCATCTGTCTGTCTGTCCATCTGTCTGTCTGACCGTCTGTCTGTCTTCAGGGCTCTGTTTGACTACGATAAAACGGCAGACTGTGGGTTCCTGTCGCAGGCTGTGAGCTTCAGGTTTGGGGACATTCTGCAGGTGTTTGACTGCAGTGATGAGGAATGGTGGCAGGCCGGAAAACTGTCTCCACATGGAGAACTGGAGGAGACTGGATACATACCCAGCAAGAGGAGGTGTGTGTGTGTGTGTGTGTGTGTGTGTGTGTGTGCGTGTGTGTGTCAGTGAAAAAACATAGCAGATGCAGTGAATATACATCTGTATTTGCTGGTAGATTTGTTGAAATGTTTGAAATTAACTTTTTTTTTTTTATAAAAGTTGCTTGTTAAAAATACAATAGTATTCTATAATAGAAAATTATTCAATTTACAGCAAATCTATAATCAATAACAATGCAAAAACACACCTTGAATGCTGATTTTGTCAGGAAGTAGAAGCGGATTTAGTAGCGAGTGAAAAAGACAAATAATGAATAATAACAACAGTGATGATAGAAGGGGTCAGATCAGAAAGATGGCAGGTAACAGAGACACAAAGCAGCGCAGGGACAGAGATCCAGCAGGGAACGAAGAAAAGAAGCCAGAGAACACGAACGGGACCAGGACTCGACCACAGGAGAAACCAAACCATCTGACAACACAGGACAGAATACACAGACATTAAAGGGGTCATATAATGCCATTTTTGTACAAGCTAGTAAGCTTAGGGTCTAAATTAAAAGTTTGTAAAATACTTTAATTAAAAATTCTCATTAGTATTGTAAGAAAACACTTATTTTACTTGGTCAAAAACAACTCTGTTTTCAGCACGCCGTTTCAGTGCATATGACTTTAAACGATAATGAGCTTTGCTCACTCCGCCCCTCTGTTCTGTGCATACACCGTTTGTAACACAATAACACAATAACCATAACGCGTTGTTCAGTATAAACGTGGGATTATGAATTATACTGAGAACATTATACATAGAAAACATGCCGTAATGTACCCTGAGTGTAAACCTTAGACGCATTCATTGTGAAGCGTGCAGCTAGCGATTTGCAAAGATTAATATAAAGATGAATATAAAGTTTAATAAAACGTTACACTCACTTCAGTTCTTCTAGAGCAGGTGTCGGCAACCCAAAATGTTGAAAGAGCCATATTGGACCAAAAAAAAAAAAAAAATTCTGTCTGGAGCCGCAAAAAATTAAAAGCTTTATATAAGCCTTATAATGAAGGCAACACATGCTGTAAGTGTTATATTAGCCCTCTAGTATCAAAATGATAAGTAGGCTACAAATTAGAGCTTAGATCGGGCCCAAAAAATCAAGCCCGGCCCGAGACATTAAACGTAATTATGAGCCCGAGCCCGATTTTAACCCGGCCATTTTTAATGCGTGGGTCGTTATAACTGACGTTCTCAACTTTCTTTCTCCCGCCCGCAACATTTATGTTTTGTCCCGCTCCCGCCCGCAAATACACTTTTTTCTGTACCTCCAAATTCTTTCAAGTTAGCCTACGTGTCGCCACCATACATCCTCCTGATAAATGATTTGTTATTAAAGCATTAAAACACAAACCACTGTTAATTTAACATAAAAGAAAGCAGTTTACTGCGTGCATGGTTTGCCATGACTGAATGCGCGCAAAGTGCGCTCTCTTAATAATTCCTAAAAAGCTGACAGTTCATCGCGATCTCACACATCTCTGTTATTATCAATGAAGCTGACTGCACAATGAATCTTTCATAATATCCACACGTTCGTTATAATTGGAGGATTTGCCAGCATACAGAATTCAGCACTGAACAGAAAAGTCAGTTTTGAGCGTGAGGGGAGTCTATCTTAAATGCTTCTGATTGGCCATTGCGTTCAAGAAATCAACACATATGTCTGTGATTGGCTACATCGCTCAACGCTGCAAACACGTTATGCATAGAAATTCTGGCCTGTAAATCGTTTCTATTTTGTTTTAGTAGAGTGAGTGCATTACCGCCCGCGCTCGCACTCGGCCATCAAATCTAGTCCCGCGCCGCACTTGAGTGCGTTGGGAGTGCTCAGCCATCTTTCTCTTTTTCCCCTTGGGATCCACGGCCCATGACACACCCGCCGGTTTGTTTGTCAGCCACCGGTCTGGCATCACGCCGATCTGACAGACACGTGTGTCACAGTCTATGACGTAAATTCTTCATTGACAGAAATGTTGAAATTAAATATTTATTATACACATTTTTACAACGTCGAAAAACTTTAAGAATGTCTGTCATGTTTTTCATCCTACAGAAATTATATATAAAAAAAAAAAAAATCCATTTTCAAATTTTTGAAAAAGCTCCAGGGAGCCACTAGGGCGGCGCTTAAGAGCCGCGGGTTGCCGACCTATGTTCTAGAGGTTCAGCAGGAACACGAATAGCTGGTACCGATCCTTTATTCATGAGCAGCTTCTTAGCAAAACCAGCTCATACTGACCCTCGTCTATAAAGCAGTCTGGTGAGAAATGATTCGCGCAAACATGAGAGCATTGACGTTGCTCGTGGGGAATATTCCCTTCGAAAACAAACTCAGCCACTGCGTCTTCAGCGGTTCGGATTTAGGAACATTAAAATGACTGTGTTCGTTATTACACCCAAGAACAGAACACCACAGTCGCTTAGAGCCATTCTGCTCATAGACAGTGCTCCGGCATATCAACAATGAGCGCGCCGGTCCGCGCAGACTATGATTGACAGCTCTCACGAGTGAGGGCGGGTCTGTGTTGAAAAGTTGCTGTCAATCAACAATCGTGGGAGGGGCTTCCGAGCGTGTGACGTCACAAAATCGAACGGCTCAATTTGAGGCAGGGGAAAACATATAAGGAGATTAAAACAAAAACACTGGATGGGTTTTTATCATTATATGATGGTTGTGTACAGACACTGCCAACACACATTTCAGTACAATCAACTTGTAAAAGTGCATGTACCATTATATGACCCCTTTAAATAGCGCTAATGAGCTGATCAGCCACAAGCAGCACACACACTCACACACACACAGAGAGAATGAGTCAATGAATCCATGAACCGTGACAGATTTATTCATCATTTGGGAAAATTTTTCAATAAGCATTTATTAATCTTAGTTAATATTAATTTAAAAATTTTGTAATGAGTTAGCTCAAAGGGGAAACATTAATAATAACTCATAACTTATAATTACGAACACATAACTAACATACAAACAATTACACAGACATGGGTAGATGGTAAATGCAGAATGAAACCGGAAATGAAATGAAGCTACGGAAAAGATTCATTGAACTTGAAAAGAACAATCAGCTTATCATTTTCAGAGCACCTCATTAAATATATACTTGCATGGCCTTTGCAGTGAAAGCATTTCGTGAAGTTCCAGAAAAAGGGTGTTGATGGTTCCGTGAGTGTCAAGCGTTGAAGTTGCAAGCGTTTTCTTCTCCGTTGGATGATGATGATATGATGAACTTGCATGGTTTGTTGGACTCTGTTCTGGTTGAAAGTTCTCTCTCTCCATGAGCACATGGCTGGTTGTGAGTCAAGGCCACACAGGACAGCACCACTCCCAGGACGTACCGAGAAGGCCAAGAGAGGGAAGGGCTTGTGTAGAGGCCATTTAAAGCCTGAGAAAGGTCCCATCTTTCAGGGTTGGCTCGAGCAATCAGCAAGGGGGAATTTCTAAGCGGGAGATTCGTCTGTTGGGAGGATTTATGACTAAAGTGTGGTTAGACATAGGCCTTGCCGTTTGTGTCCATTTATACTTAGATAGATATAACAAACACACACTGCATTTTAAGAGAAGGTGATGTACACTAAAGTGTGAGTCATTAAATGAGGATTAATTAGAAAGGAGACACGATACAGGTGGGGTTTGACATTGACCGTTGGTTGTATCATAAAATACATACTGTAGTATCAAAGACATAATAGTACACAAGACAGTAAATCATTCACAGTATCCTGGGGTGCATGTTCGTCTATAGATCAGTTTGTCCATAAATTGATGCAGGAAAGTCTGTTTTAAGGACTGTGGGTCTTTCTATGGCCTCTGCCTTGACCACATGAACACATTTTTAACAGCAATAAAAGCAACTTATCCGATCGTAGTCATGGTAACCAAGACCCTTCTTGCCCTTGTTGGGGGGGTGGGACCATAGATCCCAGAGTGAGTTTTAAAGATTATTTGTTACATATAACAAATAATTGTGTCTGATTTGTCTCAGTCGTTCCAATTTACTACTATATTATTAAAATCAAAAGTTGTGTCTGTGAACATTATTGACCTGGGCTAACATGAACTAACAATGAACAATTGTATTTTTATTAAATAATGTTAACACATTAGTAAATACTGTACTCACTGGTAGTTAAGTCATGAACTTACCTTAACTAATGGGACATTGTAAAGTGTTACCCATTATTTTGCAGAAGCAGAGTTAAATACCTTACTGTATATTTTTAGAAAAGGACTAACCCTAACTCTGAACATCACACACAGCAGCTGATCAGGTCTGTGTGTGTGTGTGTGTGTGTGTGTGTGTGTGTGTTCCTGTAGGGTGGAGAGGAAGGAATGGTCCCGTATGAAGACTCGCTGCAGAGACGCCGTCAGCGGTCAGTGAGTGTTTGACTCTCATCTGTGGCTCATAGTGGCTCATGTGACACTGACATCCTGTGTGTGTGTGTGTGTGTGTGTGTTTCAGGACGTAGCGATTACATCGTGAGCTATGAGACGGTTATTCAGACTGAAGGTGAGTCTTCGGGTCTACTTCTGCATGTGTAGCCAGCACGATTGGAACCGGGGTCTCCGGCATGGGAGGCGGGCGCGCTAACAAGGACACTAAAGACTAGTATTGTTCTTGTATTACAGGTTTTTTTAACATGCCAAAATACTGTATAAAATGATTTCCATTACACGAGAGTAGATATTAAAACTAGTAGATATAAAAAACCATGCTGATTTGTACTCGGCTTTCGCCAAGATAAGCAACACTAAGACGTAGCTTTACAGTAACCTATGCTCCATCCATTTACACTTCCCTCCATACGGGACTCCCCTTCTGTGCGGCGCTAACGGATGCAGTGTACTTGGCGCGTCAGCACACACAACGGCTGCAACTACAGTGTGCTCTCCCTAGTGGACCAGCACGACAACAAATAATTATATTTATTTATAATTAAATATGCACTAGTTTGCTTAAATCACCAGAACAATAATGTGAACATTGGATAAAGCCTGGTTCATAATTCTTGTTTGATTTTGTTGACATATTAGAGTTAAAGGTTTTTACAGAGGATTTCTCTTTTTATTTCTCCATAAAACAGAAAATACTGTCAACAGCCAGAAAACAAATACATTTTCACAAATGGGATAAATGTTCTATAAATCAGGAGAACGACAGATGAACAAACATTCAGAATATAGACATGAATAAAACTGCTGAAGTGGAGATTTCCGACTCAAGCTCACAGCCTTTAAAGAGATATAGATTGTAATTGAAATCTATATGCACAAATAGATAAGCTGCGATCAAATTAACACTTAAATTAGTATTTCGGATGTTTTCTTTCCACTATAGTCTGAAGTTATGGATGCAAAATAGAGCAAAATCTCAAAATTGACCAGCGCATGAAAAACAATGCTTTCGTCTGTAATGTTAAACCATAGAGCTTTTATTTTGGTGGGAAACTGCAGGAAGTCCTGTGCTGTAATTGTAGAATTAATTAAATGTCACCAGTCATATGGTGAATAACAATGTGATGTCATTTCCTGTCCTGCAGTGCACTACGCGCGGCCCGTCATCATCCTCGGGCCGAGCAAGGATCGCGTCAATGACGATCTCCTCTCCGAGTTCCCGGACAAGTTTGGCTCCTGTGTCCCGCGTAAGACATCCCAATTCAGTTCTGTTAAATAACAGCATCAATTTAGCAGTTCATCAAATGTAACTCAAATTTAATTGATTCAATTCAGTTCAGTAATAGTGGCAATGTTGAAAAGTTAATCATTTATGAACCAAATTCAATTCAGTTAAATAACGTGTTAGTAATACACAGTTTCAGACATCTTTTAGAATAGTACACGCATAATCCAGATCAGTGGCTTAGCAAGTCCTCCTCCTCCAAGTACATCGAGGAGACATTTATAGACGTTCACTGTAGCAGATCAGACAACACCATACCTAACACACTCGACCCAACAACTGTTCACAACCAAAGTCTGAAGGAACCAAGGCTCAGCCGATGTCAGTGATTAACAACATTGACGATCAGCCCAACTGTGAAACACTCACTCGTTTTAGCTGCGTTCTCCAGCCTTTCTTTCGTCAGATTCATCCACGATGTCCTTGTATTGGTGTTTAATTCACGGCTTCGTGCATCTCACTGAAAAAGAGTTCTGCGACACGTTGCTCCGTAACGATATTTTTAATATATTCAGTTTTGAAAAGGAGTGCTCCGCTGAAGCAACAGTGACCTCTCACACACTTCCCTTGCTTTTATTTGCCCGGTGATGCAGCGTTTGCACACAGTGCAGCGTCATTGAAAATGATCAGATAACACATGCACACAAGAAATTATGGAGAAACGAGCAATTACTGCACATGACATGCATACAAAAAATATATTTATTGTGGCCATAAATTAAAAATGAATTCCCTCGTTCTATCGGGCGGCGTTTATATACCCTGATCCACATGATATGATGCTAAAGACTCTGGTTAGTGACACTCCGTGTGTGTGACAGACACGACGCGGCCGAAGCGCGAGTACGAGGTGGACGGGCGCGATTACCACTTCGTGTCGTCGCGGGAACAGATGGAGAAAGACATCCAGAGTCACCGGTTCATCGAGGCCGGCCAGTACAACAGCCACCTATACGGGACCAGTGTCCAGAGCGTCAGACAGGTGGCAGAGCAGGTGAGACACACACACACACACACACACACACACACACACACACACACACACACACACACACACATCACCTATACAGGACCAGTGTCCAGAGCGTCAGACAGGTGGCAGAGCAGGTGAGACACACACACTCTCTCTCACACACACACACCTACACACACACGAGCAGACAGACAGGTGGAGGAGGGGAGACTCATGGGTCAAGTGTGTGTGTGTTTTCAGCAGGGGAAACACTGTATCTTGGATGTTTCAGCGAATGCAGTGAGGAGATTACAGGCTGCACAACTTCACCCCATCGCCATCTTTATACGACCCTCGTCCCTGCAGAACATACTGTGAGTCTGTGTGTGTGTGTGTGTGTGTGTGTGAGGGAGAGAGAGAGAGAGAGAGAGAGAGAGAGAGAGAGAGAGAGAGAGAGAGAGAGACAGCTGTGTGTGTGTGTGTGTGTGTGTGTGTGTGTGAGAGAGAGAGAGAGATGTTCAATGATGATAAAAATATTCATATGATAATATAGCACTTTCCTCAATCACTGTTGTTCCAAAGCAACAAAAAACACAATGTAACAGATTTGATGAAGTAGCTCAGTAGAGTGTACATGTAACGCTCTCAGAAGCGTGGCCAATCAGACGAGCGTGTGGGCGGAGTCTCTCTGCAGCGTGGCCAATCAGACGAGCGTGTGGGCGGAGTCTCTCTGCAGCGTGGCCAATCAGACGAGCGTGTGGGCGGAGTCTATCTGCAGCGTGGCCAATCAGACGAGCGTGTGGGCGGAGTCACTCTGCAGCGTGGCCAATCAGACGAGCGTGTGGGCGGAGTCTATCTGCAGCGTGGCCAATCAGATGAGCGTGTGGGCGGAGTCTATCTGCACTGCTCACACTCGCTACACACTGGGTGCTTCTCATTTCTTATTTGTGCATCCTTGTTTCCTTTCCTCGCGTCTCAGCTCCGCCCCCTGCAGGACGCGAGGGAAGGCTGCAAGGAAAAAAAATGAGGACGGAGGAATTGAATGAAAGCTTTTTTATACATTGGAATACTTGATCACTCGAGCGTCACTTCACTGCGTCATCAGCAGCGCTCAAAGGATCTGCCCTTATGTTGTTAAAGTTTGTTTATTTAAGAAATTAATAATAAATAATAATAAAGCAAGATACCTTGTTGAAATATGTGAGATGTGTGGTTTATGTAAACTACAAAAGTAAAGTATTAATTCAAATGATTGTGACAGATGTGAAGGGGGAGGAGAATTGATACGTGCGTCACGTTTAGTCGATAAAACTCTTCCGCAAAGGGTTCACCTGTGTATCCTCGCTCATAGCTCCTCTGGAAGCCTCCTCACTCCTCACTCCTCACTCCTCGATCCTCGCCTCCTCGCGGTGCAATCAGAGAATTGAGATGTCCTTCAAGATGGCTGAGCTCGATCGGTTTCCGGGTCATAGGATGGCGGACGGAGGAGCGAGGAGACGAGGAGGGATATTGAGAAGCACCCACTGGTTGATGGAACCGTTTTGATGTCACTAAAAACTGATGCAGTGTTATTCATGAATACTGTACACATGCTTGAATTTTCTTGTTTAGTTTATTTTCCAGTTATTAAAGTGATGCACAGCGACATTCGTCTCAAATGACACTCTTAGTGTGAACTAAAGCAGATGATGTTGGTTTCAGAGACATCAGCAAGCGTGTGACGGAGGAACAGGCCCGGAGAGCTCTGGACCGAGCCGTCAAACTGGAGCAGGACTTCATCGAGTGCTTCTCAGGTGAGCCTTCCTCGTCATCATCATCATCATCACTGTTGTGTAGCGATGGCGGAGGGCGAGAGCTTCGAGGAGATGATTATAATGATTGTGTTGTTGTGTTGTGTAGCGATGGCGGAGGGCGAGAGCTTCGAGGAGATGATTATAATGATTGTGTTGTTGTGTTGTTTAGCGATGGCGGAGGGCGAGAGCTTCGAGGAGATGATTATAATGATTGTGTTGTTGTGTTGTGTAGCGATGGTGGAGGGCGAGAGCTTCGAGGAGATGATTATAATGATTTTGTTGTTGTGTTGTGTAGCGATGGCGGAGGGCGAGAGCTTCGAGGAGATGATTATAATGATTTTGTTGTTGTGTTGTGTAGCGATGGTGTAGGGCGAGAGCTTCGAGGAGATGATTATAATGATTGTGTTGTTGTGTTGTGTAGCGATGGCGGAGGGCGAGAGCTTCGAGGAGATGATTATAATGATTTTGTTGTTGTGTTGTGTAGCGATGGCGGAGGGCGAGAGCTTCGAGGAGATGATTATAATGATTGTGTTGTTGTGTTGTGTAGCGATGGTGTAGGGCGAGAGCTTCGAGGAGATGATTATAATGATTGTGTTGTTGTGTTGTGTAGCGATGGCGGAGGGCGAGAGCTTCGAGGAGATGATTATAATGATTGTGTTGTTCTGTTGTGTAGCGATGGTGGAGGGCGAGAGCTTCGAGGAGATGATTATAATGATTGTGTTGTTCTGTTGTGTAGCGATGGGGGAGGGCGAGAGCTTCGAGGAGATGATTATAATGATTGTGTTGTTGTGTTGTGTAGCGATGGTTCAGGGCGAGAGCTTCGAGGAGATGATTATAATGATTGTGTTGTTGTGTTGTGTAGCGATGGCGGAGGGCGAGAGCTTCGAGGAGATGATTATAATGATTGTGTTGTTCTGTTGTGTAGCGATGGTGGAGGGCGAGAGCTTCGAGGAGATGATTATAATGATTGTGTTGTTGTGTTGTGTAGCGATGGTGGAGGGCGAGAGCTTCGAGGAGATGATTATAATGATTGTGTTGTTGTGTTGTGTAGCGATGGTGGAGGGTGAGAGCTTCGAGGAGATGATTATAATGATTGTGTTGTTGTGTTGTGTAGCGATGGTGGAGGGTGAGAGCTTCGAGGAGATGATTATAATGATTGTGTTGTTGTGTTGTGTAGCGATGGCGGAGGGCGAGAGCTTCGAGGAGATGATTATAATGATTGTGTTGTTGTGTTGTGTAGTGATGGCGGAGGGCGAGAGCTTCAAGGAGATGATGATAATGATTGTGTTGTTGTGTTGTGTAGCGATGGCGGAGGGCGAGAGCTTCGAGGAGATGATGATAATGATTGTGTTGTTGTGTTGTGTAGCGATGGCGGAGGGCGAGAGCTTCGAGGAGATGATGATAATGATTGTGTTGTTGTGTTGTGTAGCGATGGCGGAGGGCGAGAGCTTCGAGGAGATGATTATAATGATTGTGTTGTTGTGTTGTGTAGCGATGGCGGAGGGCGAGAGCTTCGAGGAGATGATTATAATGATTGTGTTGTGTAGCGATGGCGGAGGGCGAGAGCTTCGAGGAGATGATTATAATGATTGTGTTGTTGTGTTGTGTAGCGATGGCGGAGGGCGAGAGCTTCGAGGAGATGATTATAATGATTGTGTTGTTGTGTTGTGTAGCGATGGCGGAGGGCGAGAGCTTCGAGGAGATGATTATAATGATTGTGTTGTGTAGCGATGGTGGAGGGCGAGAGCTTCGAGGAGATGATTATAATGATTGTGTTGTTGTGTTGTGTAGCGATGGCGGAGGGCGAGAGCTTCGAGGAGATGATTATAATGATTTTGTTGTTGTGTTGTGTAGCGATGGCGGAGGGCGAGAGCTTCAAGGAGATGATTATAATGATTGTGTTGTTGTGTTGTGTAGCGATGGCGGAGGGCGAGAGCTTCAAGGAGATGATTATAATGATTGTGTTGTTGTGTTGTGTAGCGATGGCGGAGGGCGAGAGCTTCGAGGAGATGATTATAATGATTGTGTTGTTGTGTTGTGTAGCGATGGCGGAGGGCGAGAGCTTCAAGGAGATGATTATAATGATTGTGTTGTTGTGTTGTGTAGCGATGGCGGAGGGCGAGAGCTTCGAGGAGATGATTATAATGATTGTGTTGTTCTGTTGTGTAGCGATGGCGGAGGGCGAGAGCTTCGAGGAGATGATTATAATGATTTTGTTGTTGTGTTGTGTAGCGATGGCGGAGGGCGAGAGCTTCGAGGAGATGATTATAATGATTTTGTTGTTGTGTTGTGTAGCGATGGCGGAGGGCGAGAGCTTCGAGGAGATGATTATAATGATTGTGTTGTTCTGTTGTGTAGCGATGGCGGAGGGCGAGAGCTTCGAGGAGATGATTATAATGATTGTGTTGTTGTGTTGTGTAGCGATGGTGTAGGGCGAGAGCTTCGAGGAGATGATTATAATGATTGTGTTGTTGTGTTGTGTAGCGATGGCGGAGGGCGAGAGCTTCGAGGAGATGATTATAATGATTGTGTTGTTCTGTTGTGTAGCGATGGTGGAGGGCGAGAGCTTCGAGGAGATGATTATAATGATTGTGTTGTTCTGTTGTGTAGCGATGGTGGAGGGCGAGAGCTTCGAGGAGATGATTATAATGATTGTGTTGTTGTGTTGTGTAGCGATGGTGGAGGGTGAGAGCTTCGAGGAGATGATTATAATGATTGTGTTGTTGTGTTGTGTAGCGATGGCGGAGGGCGAGAGCTTCGAGGAGATGATTATAATGATTGTGTTGTTGTGTTGTGTAGTGATGGCGGAGGGCGAGAGCTTCAAGGAGATGATGATAATGATTGTGTTGTTGTGTTGTGTAGCGATGGCGGAGGGCGAGAGCTTCGAGGAGATGATGATAATGATTGTGTTAATGTGTTGTGTAGCGATGGCGGAGGGCGAGAGCTTCGAGGAGATGATTATAATGATTGTGTTGTTGTGTTGTGTAGCGATGGCGGAGGGCGAGAGCTTCGAGGAGATGATTATAATGATTGTGTTGTTGTGTTGTGTAGCGATGGCGGAGGGCGAGAGCTTCGAGGAGATGATTATAATGATTGTGTTGTTGTGTTGTGTAGCGATGGTGGAGGGCGAGAGCTTCGAGGAGATGATTATAATGATTGTGTTGTTGTGTTGTGTAGCGATGGCGGAGGGCGAGAGCTTCGAGGAGATGATTATAATGATTGTGTTGTTCTGTTGTGTAGCGATGGCGGAGGGCGAGAGCTTCGAGGAGATGATTATAATGATTTTGTTGTTGTGTTGTGTAGCGATGGCGGAGGGCGAGAGCTTCGAGGAGATGATTATAATGATTTTGTTGTTGTGTTGTGTAGCGATGGCGGAGGGCGAGAGCTTCGAGGAGATGATTATAATGATTGTGTTGTTCTGTTGTGTAGCGATGGCGGAGGGCGAGAGCTTCGAGGAGATGATTATAATGATTGTGTTGTTGTGTTGTGTAGCGATGGTGTAGGGCGAGAGCTTCGAGGAGATGATTATAATGATTGTGTTGTTGTGTTGTGTAGCGATGGCGGAGGGCGAGAGCTTCGAGGAGATGATTATAATGATTGTGTTGTTCTGTTGTGTAGCGATGGTGGAGGGCGAGAGCTTCGAGGAGATGATTATAATGATTGTGTTGTTCTGTTGTGTAGCGATGGTGGAGGGCGAGAGCTTCGAGGAGATGATTATAATGATTGTGTTGTTGTGTTGTGTAGCGATGGTGGAGGGTGAGAGCTTCGAGGAGATGATTATAATGATTGTGTTGTTGTGTTGTGTAGCGATGGCGGAGGGCGAGAGCTTCGAGGAGATGATTATAATGATTGTGTTGTTGTGTTGTGTAGTGATGGCGGAGGGCGAGAGCTTCAAGGAGATGATGATAATGATTGTGTTGTTGTGTTGTGTAGCGATGGCGGAGGGCGAGAGCTTCGAGGAGATGATGATAATGATTGTGTTAATGTGTTGTGTAGCGATGGCGGAGGGCGAGAGCTTCGAGGAGATGATTATAATGATTGTGTTGTTGTGTTGTGTAGCGATGGCGGAGGGCGAGAGCTTCGAGGAGATGATTATAATGATTGTGTTGTTGTGTTGTGTAGCGATGGCGGAGGGCGAGAGCTTCGAGGAGATGATTATAATGATTGTGTTGTGTAGCGATGGTGGAGGGCGAGAGCTTCGAGGAGATGATTATAATGATTGTGTTGTTGTGTTGTGTAGCGATGGCGGAGGGCGAGAGCTTCGAGGAGATGATTATAATGATTGTGTTGTTGTGTTGTGTAGCGATGGTGGAGGGCGAGAGCTTCGAGGAGATGATTATAATGATTGTGTTGTTGTGTTGTGTAGCGATGGCGGAGGGCGAGAGCTTCGAGGAGATGATTATAATGATTGTGTTGTTGTGTTGTGTAGCGATGGTGGAGGGCGAGAGCTTCGAGGAGATGATTATAATGATTGTGTTGTTGTGTTGTGTAGCGATGGTGGAGGGCGAGAGCTTCGAGGAGATGATTATAATGATTGTGTTGTTGTGTTGTGTAGCGATGGCGGAGGGCGAGAGCTTCGAGGAGATGATTATAATGATTGTGTTGTTCTGTTGTGTAGCGATGGCGGAGGGCGAGAGCTTCGAGGAGATGATTATAATGATTGTGTTGTTCTGTTGTGTAGCGATGGGGGAGGGCGAGAGCTTCGAGGAGATGATTATAATGATTGTGTTGTTGTGTTGTTTAGCGATGGTGGAGGGCGAGAGCTTCGAGGAGATGATTATAATGATTGTGTTGTTCTGTTGTGTAGCGATGGTGGAGGGCGAGAGCTTCGAGGAGATGATTATAATGATTGTGTTGTTCTGTTGTGTAGCGATGGTGGAGGGCGACAGCTTCGAGGAGATGATTATAATGATTGTGTTGTTCTGTTGTGTAGCGATGGCGGAGGGCGAGAGCTTTGAGGAGATGTTTATAATGATTGTGTTGTTGTGTTGTGTAGCGATGGCGGAGGGCGAGAGCTTTGAGGAGATGTTTATAATGATTGTGTTGTTGTGTTGTGTAGCGATGGCGGAGGGCGAGAGCTTCGAGGAGATGATTATAATGATTGTGTTGTTGTGTTGTGTAGCGATGGCGGAGGGCGAGAGCTTCGAGGAGATGATTATAATGATTGTGTTGTTGTGTTGTGTAGCGATGGCGGAGGGCGAGAGCTTCGAGGAGATGATTATAATGATTGTGTTGTTGTGTTGTTTAGCGATGGTGGAGGGCGAGAGCTTCAAGGAGATGATTATAATGATTGTGTTGTTGTGTTGTGTAGCGATGGTGGAGGGCGAGAGCTTCGAGGAGATGATTATAATGATTGTGTTGTTGTGTTGTGTAGCGATGGCGGAGGGCGAGAGCTTCGAGGAGATGATTATAATGATTGTGTTGTTGTGTTGTTTAGCGATGGCGGAGGGCGAGAGCTTCGAGGAGATGATTATAATGATTGTGTTGTTGTGTTGTGTAGCGATGGTGGAGGGCGAGAGCTTCGAGGAGATGATTATAATGATTGTGTTGTTCTGTTGTGTAGCGATGGCGGAGGGCGAGAGCTTCGAGGAGATGATTATAATGATTGTTTTCTTCTGTTGTGTAGCGATGGCGGAGGGCGAGAGCTTCGAGGAGATGATTATAATGATTGTGTTGTTGTGTTGTGTAGCGATGGTGGAGGGCGAGAGCTTCGAGGAGATGATTATAATGATTGTGTTGTTGTGTTGTGTAGCGATGGCGGAGGGCGAGAGCTTCGAGGAGATGATTATAATGATTGTGTTGTTGTGTTGTTTAGCGATGGCGGAGGGCGAGAGCTTCGAGGAGATGATTAAAATGATTGTGTTGTTGTGTTGTGTAGCGATGGCGGAGGGCGAGAGCTTCGAGGAGATGATTATAATGATTGTGTTGTTGTGTTGTGTAGCGATGGCGGAGGGCGATAGCTTCGAGGAGATGATTATAATGATTGTGTTGTTGTGTTGTGTAGCGATGGCGGAGGGCGAGAGCTTCGAGGAGATGATTATAATGATTGTGTTGTTGTGTTGTGTAGCGATGGCGGAGGGCGAGAGCTTCGAGGAGATGATTATAATGATTGAGAGCTTCAAGGAGATGATTATAATGATTGTGTTGTTGTGTTGTGTAGCGATGGCGGAGGGCGAGAGCT
Organism: Rhinichthys osculus; assembly: GCA_029959095.1. Lineage (NCBI taxonomy): Eukaryota > Metazoa > Chordata > Actinopteri > Cypriniformes > Leuciscidae > Rhinichthys > Rhinichthys osculus. The sequence continues at coordinate 48,818 of JARWKJ010000021.1, read as the reverse complement.
TCGAGGAGATGATTATAATGATTGTGTTGTTGTGTTGTGTAGCGATGGCGGAGGGCGAGAGCTTCGAGGAGATGATTATAATGATTGTGTTGTTGTGTTGTGTAGCGATGGCGGAGGGCGAGAGCTTCAAGGAGATGATTATAATGATTGTGTTGTTGTGTTGTGTAGCGATGGCGGAGGGCGAGAGCTTCGAGGAGATGATTATAATGATTGTGTTGTTGTGTTGTGTAGCGATGGCGGAGGGCGATAGCTTCAAGGAGATGATTATAATGATTGTGTTGTTGTGTTGTGTAGCGATGGCGGAGGGCGATAGCTTCGAGGAGATGATTATAATGATTGTGTTGTTGTGTTGTGTAGCGATGGCGGAGGGCGAGAGCTTCGAGGAGATGATTATAATGATTGTGTTGTTGTGTTGTGTAGCGATGGCGGAGGGCGAGAGCTTCGAGGAGATGATTATAATGATTGTGTTGTTGTGTTGTGTAGCGATGGTTGAGGGCGAGAGCTTCGAGGAGATGATTATAATGATTGTGTTGTTGTGTTGTGTAGCGATGGTGGAGGGCGAGAGCTTCGAGGAGATCTACCACCGTGTGAAGTCTGTGATGGAGGAACAGTCTGGCCCGTACATCTGGATCCCGGCGAGAGAGAGACTGTAAACACTGTCACCAGACGATCTGCAGATTCACACCATCAGCTCATCCATAATCCACATGTAAATATGCGTCAGATAAAATTTCAGTCTGGAGTGGGCGGGGACGCTTACCTCATCGCCATGGCAACGGTTCATCGCCGGGTCGGACTGCTGTAACAGCGACAGAGCGAAAACACGTGTGAACTAGCCTTAACGTGTGTGTGTGTGTGTGAGATGCTTCTAATGATGATGATGATGAAGGTGTTTGGTGGTTTCCATAGCGATTGTGAGCTCAGTGAGTGTAACACAATGTCTGAGGCAATATAGACATGAGCACTGAGCACTTTACTAACACACACACACACACACACACACACACACACACACACTCACCTCTCATTGTGAAATGTTTCTATAGGGCTACTGTTTACATATAATACACACTTTAAACTGCACAGGGAGAGAAACGTGCGCGTGTGTGTGAGTGAGTAAGTAAGTGTGTGTGTGTGTGTGTGTGTGTGTGTGTGTGTGTGTGTGTGTGTGTGTGTGTGTGTGTAAATGCATGTGTGTGTGTGTGTATGTGGTTGAGTGTGTGTGAATGCGTGTGAGTGAGTGTGTGTGTGTGTGTGTGTGTGTGTGTGTGTGTGTGAGAGAGAGAGAGAGAGAGAGAGAGAGAGAGAGAGAGAGTGTGTGTGAGTGTTGATGAGTATTATTATTTATTTTATTATTATTATTCTACAGCTGTACATACAGATCCAGATGATCTGAACCAATGGGGCTTTAAACACATGAACACTGCACTTCTCTGAGCCAAAACTTCCCACAATCCACCTCTCTGCCCATACAAACATCATGCTGTATGCTACAGAGACCCATAATGCACTGCGCTCGGTCTACAACATTTAACCAAAGTGTTTTCTTCTTTAGTTTGTGTGATTAAGACGTTTGAGTTCGGTTTCTCATTTCAGACTCATTTTCACACTCTTAGACGCATTTAAATTTGCGAAGCGACAGCCGCTCTGTATAATGTGAAATAAATGGATTAATAAATATATTTCCTGTTGTAAACTAGCTTAAATACAGAAATTATGATTCATTAAACTGTTTTAATAATTACTCAGGCTTTCGTGTGTTTCTGTGTGTTTACAGGTGAAACTGAATATGAATGGTCTTAAGGTCCTAAGAGGATGAGGATGAGGAAGATGACAAGAAAGAGGATGAGGATGAGGAAGAGGATAGGAAAGAGGAAGAGGAAGATGATAAGAAAGAGGATGAGGATGAGGAAGAGGAAGATGATAAGAAAGAGGATGAGGAAGAGGATAAGAAAGAGGATGAGGATGAGGATGAGGAAGAGGATAGGAAAGAGGATAGGAAAGAGGAAGAGGAAGATGATAAGAAAGAGGATGAGGAAGAGGAAGATGATAAGAAAGAGGATGAGGAAGAGGAAGAGGATAAGAAAGAGGATGAGGATGAAGATGAGAAAGAGGATAAGAAAGAGGAAGAGGATGAGGAAGAGGGTGATGCATTTGACTAAACTTACCAATTCACAAAATTAACGGAATGCATAGCTAATATAAAAAAACTGGATGACTAATAACTTCCTACTACTTAATTCTGAAAAAGCAGATTCTAATTATTGGACAAAAACCTTCCTCACGTAATATAGAATACTGTCTAACACTTGATGGCTGCTCTGTCAAGTCTTCGTCGTCGGTCAGGAACCTGGGTGTGTGTGTGTGTGTGTGTGTGTGTGTGTGTGTGTGTGTGCTCTTTGATACCAATCTTTCATTTGAAAGTCACGTGTCTAGTATCTGTTAAACCGCATTTTTCCATATTAAAAATATATCTAAATTACGTCATATGCACTCAATGACAGATGCAGGACAGTTAGTTAATGCGTTCATGACCTCAAGGCTAGATTACTGTAATGCTCTACTGGGTGGTTGCCCTGCACGCTTAATAAACAAACTCCAGCTGGTCCACAACGCAGCCGCTCGAGTTCTGTGAGGGTAAAGTAAGGGTCCAAGAACACTACCTTGAGGAACACCCGTATCACAGACTGAAGGTTGAGATGTTACATGATTCATTTTGACAGCTTGCGACCTGTTCGTCAAGAACGAGGAAAGCATTTCTATCACAGATGGAGACAAATTAAATGAATAAAGTTTGTTAAGCAAGATCTGATGGTTCACTGTGTCGAAGGCTTTACAAAAATCAATAAAGACCGTTCCAGTGATGTGACCTTTGTTGAGAGTGTCACGAACTTGTTCAGTGAAGAGTAGTAATGCCGACTTGGTAGATCTCTTAGCACGAAAACCCTGTTGACAATCACTGAGCCAGTTATTCATTTCAAGGTAAGAACTTAACTGGTTATGCAGGTTTTTTTCAAGCAACTTCAACATTGCTGGGAGTATTGCTATGCGTCTGTAATTTGAAACAAGGAATGATGGGAATGATTTGTGCTCTTTTCCAATCAGTAGGAAAGATAGAAAGCCTGATACACAGATTGATTAAGTGCTGAAAGAGAAAGATAAGGCTATCAGCATGAGTCTTCAAAAATAAAGTGTTTAAGCCATAAATATCACGGGCATGAGAGTTTTTTAATCAGCACAATATTTTTATCACCTCGTTCTGTGAGATCTCAGATAACGAGAACTGATCAGGTGTTAGAGAGAGAACGGGTGAGGAGGAGGAAGAAGTTGCAAAATGTGTTGCCAATTCTTTAACCGATGATACAAAATAATCATTGAAAGCACTTGCAAGTTTGAGATAAGAGTACCCTCTAGAGAAATGTGAATATTGACATTCTTTTTCTTCTCATTTTCTCCAGTGATGACCTGAAGGGTCTGCCATAGCGCCTTTGGGTTAGTAGCAGTGGGTAATTTGCTGTTGGAAATACACCGCCTTAGCCTTACGCTGTTCAAAAGTACATTTATTTCTAATTTGTATTCAAATATTTTTACTCTCCGGTGTTCCACTTAACCTGTACATTTTAAGGAGAGAGGCCTTCTGTTTAAGGAGTTGAAATATCTCAGAATTTATCAGAAATAATGTATCATCACATCAGCCTGACTCAATGAAAAAGATAAAAAAAACAGTAGATATAAATTCTCCTAACCTTTTTACACAAATCAGGTTATGGATCTTTCTCAATTTCAACTTGAACACAATAGTATATCTTTGTAAAGTCAGATGAGTTTTGCTACAGCATGTTTTACTTTGCACAATTGAATTAAAACAGAAAACTGGCCAATGCGACAGCTTGCTAGAACCAGTGGAAAAACCAGAACAGCTTCTGGAATTCATTTTTATCTAATCTGTGCTGAGGTGCATGTTGGATTTGGCAGAAACCAAGTGTAGAAGATGAAGGGGAATGTTTGTTTTAAAATGTAACAGTTTTTCAATGAGGACATATGTATTCATGGCTGTTTAATTTTAATTTGTGGATTATTGCATGTAAAGAAAGTTTATTTTATTGAGATTTGGTTGTTTGTTGAATTTTATTCCTGGTTGTTTACCAGCTCTCAGTGATACGTGTCGGGTCCCCGCTACGATAACAGTAACTTTCTTAAATGTTTACAAAACAAGCGGGAACCCAGTGTGCCTGAATCTTTCTCTATTGCTGTTCAATTACATGATAGAAAATCTAAGGCCTTCAAAAGCCGTACAGCAAACCCATCTATTCTGGTGCCTATTACACGCCAAACTAAGATTGCTGTGGGGACAAAAAGTAAGACTGTTAAGTTAGCACTTTTAAACATCTGCTCAATTAAAAATAAATCACTTCTAGTCAACGATTTAATAACCACATTCAACCTGGACTTTATGTTTCTAAATGAAACTTGGTTAGAAGACAGCTGCAGTGGAACAGTCCTCAATGAAACATCCCCTCCAAACTTTACTTTTATGACTGTCTGCAGAGCGGGTAAGAGAGGCGGGGGCTTAGCTGCTCTTTTTAAAGATGTCTATGAATGTAAGCAAATATCATTTGGGAATTACCCGTCTTTCGAATATTTGGGTATTGTGTTAAAAGGTGCTCCACGTATTCTACTTATCATTTACAGGCCTCCAAAATACTCTCCAGTCTTTGCTGAGGACTTTACAGAACTGCTATCAACAATTTCCTCAGAGTTTGACTGTTTTGCCATTGCTGGAGATTTTAACATTCACATAGATAATGCAGAAAACAATATGGCAAAAGAAATCAAAACTGTTTTAAAAACGTTTGAAAACTCAGCATGTACATGGTCCCACACACAATAGTGGACACACTCTAGATTGACTTATCAGTAAGGGTTTAAACATCTCATGTGATTGTTATTAAGGATGTAGCACTGTCTGATCATTTCTGTATTTTCTTTGATATATTGATCTCTCCTGCCTTTGAAGCTAGATCTGTGTCTGTCAAGAAGAGATGCTTAAATGAGAACACTAGTGTGCTATTTATAAAGGCCATATCTTTAAAAACCAAGCATATCTGATGACTCTGTTGATTTTCTCCGTGATTCTTTTAATTCAAAAGTTAAAAGTGTAATTGATGATATTGCTCCTGTGAAAGCCAGGAAGAATAGTGGTAGACAAAAAGCACCTTGGAGAAACTCAACAGCTGTGCAAAATATGAAAAGACAATGCAGAAGAGCAGAACACATGTGGCGGAAGACAAAACTTGTAGTCCATTATAACATCTACAAAGACAGCATCCATGCTTTTACATTTAGTCATTTAGCAGACGCTTTTATCCAAAGCGACTTACAACTGAGGACTAAACCAAGCGAGTCATCGTGAAGAGACAAAAACAACGCAAGAAGTGCTCAAAATACAAAGTTCAGACATTGCTCAGAGTAGCATAAGCCAGATAAGCAAGTATTTAAAGGAAAAGGAAATCATTTTTTTTTTTTTTTTTTGCTATGCTAAGTGCTCACGGAAGAGATGAGGTTTCAGTTGTCTTTTGAATGCTGTCAGGGATTCTGCATTCCGGATGAGGGTGGGCAGATCATTCCACCAGCATGGTACCGTGAATGAGAATGTTCTGGAGAGTGATTTTGAGGCTCTCTGTGATGGTACTACTAGCCGTCGCTCATTGACTGATCGTAGGCTTCTGGTAGGGATGTAGACTTGTAGTAGTGAGTGGAAGTAGGAGGGAGCTGATCCTGTGGTCAATCTGTAAGCAAGTGTCAAAACCTTGAACTTGATGCGAGCAGTGAGTGGTAGCCAGTGCAGAGAGATGAACAGAGGAGTGACGTGGGACCGTTTGGGCTCGTTGAAGACCAGACGAGCTGCAGCATTCTGGATCATTTGTAAAGGTTTAGTTGCACATGATGGAAGTCCAGCCAGAAGAGCATTGCAGTAATCAAGCCTAGAAATGACCAGGGCCTGGACGAGAAGTGTTGCATGCTCAGTTAGGAAAGGCCTGATCTTCCTGATGTTGTGCACAGCAAACCTGCATGATCGAGCTGTCTTTGTGATGTGGTCTGTGAAGGTCAGCTGATCATCAAAGATTACTCCAAGATTTCTGACTGACCTTGATGGGGTGATTGAGGAAGAATCTTGCTGGATAGTGAAGTCGTGCTGTAGAGACGAATTGGCAGGGAGGATGAGGAGCTCAGTCTTTGCCAGGTTGAGCTGCAGGTGATGTTCCTTCATCCATGTCGAGATGTCCGCCAGACAGCTTGAGATCCGTGCAGCTACTGTGGGATCATCTGGTTGAAATGAGAGGTAGAGCTGGGTGTCATCAGCATAGCAATGGTAAGAGAAACCATGTGCCTGTATGATAGGTCCCAGTGATGTGGTGTAAATGGAGAAGAGGAGCGGTCCAAGAACTGAACCCTGGGGAACTCCTGTGGTCAGTTGATGTGCATTGGATACCTCACCTCTCCATGTGACCCTGAAGGACCTACCTGTGAGATAGGACTCAAACCAGTGGAGAGGAGTACCTTTGATGCCCAGTGATGAGAGGGTGGACAGAAGGATCTGATGATTCACAGTGTCGAAGGCAGCAGACAGATCCAGGAGGATGAGAACTGATGATTTGGAAGCAGCTTTTGCGATCCGCAGGGCTTCGGTGACCGACAGCAATGCAGTCTCGGTTGAATGCCCTTTCTTGAAGCCAGATTGGCTGACATCCAGCTGGTTGTTCTGAGACAGGAAAGATGATACTTGGTTGAAAGCAACTCGTTTAAGTGTTTTCGCAATAAATGCTAGGAGAGAGACAGGTCTGTAATTCACTAAAAGTGATGTGTTTAACGTTGGTTTTTTAAGCAGTGGAGTTACCCAAGCCTGCTTGAATGCTGTAGGGAAAATGCCAGTGTGGAGGGATGAGTTGATGATGTGTGTGAGAGCTGGAAGGAGTGTGGGAGAGATTGCTTGTAGAAGATGTGAGGGGATGGGGTCCAGAGGGCAGGTGGTAGGATGACTAAAGAGGAGAAGTTTAGATACTTCATCCTCGGTTAGTGGAGTGAAGGAGGAGAGAAGGTTGTTGGCTGTGGGAGAGGTTAGTCTGGGTTCCTGTGTGTGAAGCTGAGAACTGACTGCTGATAGTTGTAGTTTTGTTAGTGAAGAAGTTAGCAAAGTCATCAGGAGTTAGTGAGGAGGTGGGTGGTGGTGGAGGTGGACAGAGGAGAGAGTTGAATGTCTTGAACAGTGAACGTGTGTTAGAGGCGCTGTTGATCTTGTTGTGGAAATATGAAGATTTTGCGGTGTGAACATCAGCAGAAAATGCAGAGAGCAGAGATTGATACCTACTGAGGTCAGATGTGTCTTTTGATTTGCGCCATTTCCTCTCCGCTGCCCTGAGTTCGGTCCGGTGTTCACGAAGAACCTCAGATAACCAGGTGTTGGAGGTAGTAGCGCGTGCTGGCCTGGAGGAGAGAGGGCAGATATAGTCTAAAGAAGAGGTTAAGGTGGAGCATAACGTATCCGTTGCGGTATTCACGTCCAGAGATGAGAAATGCGAGGGTGAGGGAAGAGAAGATGACACAGCAGAGGAAAGATGGGACGGAGAAAGTGAGCGCAGGTTTCGTCTGAAAGTAACTGGTAGGGGAGTTGGTGATGCATGGGTAGTGAGTTGTAGATTGAAAGTAATGAGGAAATGGTCTGAGACGTGGAGAGGTTTTACCAAAATGTTGTCTGTGATGCAGTTGCGTGTGTAAACCAGGTCCAGTTGGTTGCCTGACTTGTGAGTACCTGTGGTGATAAGCCGTTGGAGATCGAAAGAGGCTAGGAGAGAGATGAAGTCTGTTGCATACGGCTTCTCTAGTTGAATGTTGAAGTCACCAAAGACTACAAGTGGGATGCCATCCTTAGGGAAGGAGGAAAGCAGCACACCCAGCTCCTCTACAAAGCTTCCCAGTTGACCTGAGGGGCGATATAGGATTACAATATGGATCTTAGTGGGAGTTGTAAGTGTAATAGCATGATATTCAAATGAGTAGTTATTGCATAGAGAAGAGAGAGTTGAGTATTTCCAATCGTTAGAAATGAGAAGACCAGTACCCCCACCCCTCCCCGACTGGCGAGGGGTGTGAGAGAAGGAGAAGTTGTTAGAGAGAGCAGCAGGGGTTGCTGAGTCTTCTGGACGGATCCAGGTCTCAGTCAAGCCCAAGATATTAAGGGTAGAATGAGATGCAAAGGCTGGAATGAAGTCAGCTTTATTGACTGCTGATTGACAATTCCATAGACCCATAGAAAGAGTGAGAGGCGACTGTGAGGATGAGGGAATAGGGCGCAGATTAGCAGTATTGTGCTGCCTTTTGTGCATGATGAGAGATATAATAGATATATTATACATAGATATAATGCTATCAATCGCCTGAGTGAGGACAGCTGTGGAAGTCCTTGCAATTAGCACAGCGAAAGCAAATATCCCGAGAATGGCCGAAATCGAAACTAGCTGTTATGAACAGCAATACTTAAGTGCTACAATAACAAACAGACTACAACCCTTAAGACGGCAGATATTCAAAATAGGAACGCGTATAATTAAAATAAAGATATTTAGTGAAGATAAAAATTACAAATAAGCAAAAAAAAATCGAAATTAGCCCTACTTGACAAATGGTAAACAGAGCAACAGGAGAACTGGATATTAAGAAAGATATTGAACTAGGCAAAGCTAGACAGACTTTCTTCTCGAATATTATAAACAGAAACTTAAACACATGCACTCTTTTTGCTACTGTAGAGAGACTGAAAAACCCCCCAAGCCAGATTCCCAGTGAAATGCTCTCAGACAGCAAGTGCAGTGAGTTTGCTTCTTTCTTCTCTGAGAAAATCAATAATATCAGAAAGGTGATCAGCACATCCTTGAGTTGCTCTGGGGTCAGACAGATCAGACCACAACCTGAGAAAGTAGTTACTATGTCTGTTTTCGTAGAAATTGATGGCACAATTTTGGAAGAAACCGTACAGCACCTTAAAACATTAACCTGCGCCCTTGACGCACTTCACACATCTTTTTTCAAAAGTGTGTTAAACAGCTTAGAAGCAGATCTCCTAGAAGTGGTAAATGCCTCACTTCTCTCTGGGAGTTTTCCAAACTCCCTGAAAACTGCAGTTGTCAAGCCCCTCCTGAAAAAGAGCAATCTGGATAAGACCATCTTAAGCAACTATAGACCGATCTCAAATCTTCCTTTCATAGGCAAGATCATTGAAAAAGTTGTCTTCAATCAGCTGAACAAATTCTTAAGCTCGAATGGATACTTTGACAATTTCAAAGCACAGAGCGCTGTCATTAAGATAATAAACGATATTCGCTTAAATACTGATACAGGGAAATTATCAGTACTGGTACTACTTGACCTCAGTGCTGCATTTGACACTGTCCATCACAACATACTTCTTGACAGGCTGGAAAACTGGGTGGGGCTTTCTGGGATAGTCCTAAAATGGTTCAGGTCATACTTAGAAGGGAGAGGTTATTATGTGAGTATAGGAGACCATAAGTCTGAGTGGGTCAATTCTTAAGTCAATAAGTCAATTCTTGCACCACTACTATTCAACCTGTATATGCTCCCAATGAGCCAAATAATGAGAAAGAACAAAATTGCTTACCACAGCTATGCAGACGACACACAGCTCTACTTAACCCTATCGCCTAACGACTACAGCCCCATTGACTCTGTCACGGTTGTGGTGTAGAAAGAAGATGCAGGGTCAAAAGCTCCAATACAAAGATTTACTTCAAAATAAAACAAACAGGTACAGGCAGGCAGACAGGCAGAGGGTACACACACAAAAACACAGTAACATTAACAAGAACCGACCAAGACTGAACTGAAACACAGGGCTTAAATACAAGGGCAAACAAGCTAAACGAGATAACAAGGGGCGTGGTATACATGAACACAAACAAGTAGCGGGAAAACAGGGAACAGGACTGAACCAAATGCACAAAGACAGGGGGAACACAGACAGACATCACAACATAGCCCCCCGTCTATGTGCGGCTCCCGACGCCCAACAAAACAGGACACAAGACAGTTCAGAAGGGTGGTGGAGTGGAGGCGGTCCCGGCGGAGGGATGGAGGGCCAGGGCCGCGCAGGGAACGGGACCAGGGCCTTGCAATGGCGGGCATGGGCCATGGAACGTGGGCGGACCTGGGCCATGGAACGTGGGCAGAGCTGAACGTGCAGGCGGCCAGGGCGGAGGAGGACGAACAGGCTGGCAGGGCGGAGCTGGGAGTACCGGTGGCCAGGGCGGAGCAGACCCCTCGTGCGGCCAGGGCGATGAAGACCCCTCGTGCGGCCAGGGCGATGAAGACCCCTCGGGCGGCCACGGCGGTGAAGACCCCTCGGGCGGCCACGGCGGTGAAGACCCCTCGGGCGGCCATGGAGGTGAAGACCCTTCGGGCGACCATGGCGAGTATCTACTCGGCTCCGGCTCAGGAACAGCAGACAGATGTAGAAAGATGTGGTGTAGAAAGAAGATGCAGGGTCAAAAGCTCCAATACAAAGATTTACTTAAAAATAAAACAACAAACAGGTACAGACAGACGGGCAGAGGGTACACACACACAAAAACACAGTAACATTAACAAGAACCGACCAAGACTGAACTGAAACTCAGGGCTTAAATACAAGGGCAAACAAGCTAAACGAGATAACAAGGGGCGTGGTATACATGAACACAAACGAGGAGTGGGAAAACAGGGAACAGGACTGAACCAAATGCACAAAGACAGAGGGAACACAGACAGACATCACAACAGACTCCCTGTGCCAATGCATTGAGGAAGTAAATAGTTGGATGTGCCAAAACTTTCTTCAGTTAAACAAAGACAAAACTGAAGTCATTGCGTTTGGAAACAAAGATGAAGTTCTCAAGGTGAATGCATACCTTGACAATAGGGGTCTAACAACTAAAAATCAAGTCAGGAATCTTGGTGTGTCTCAAGAGTCAGACCTTAGTTTCAGTAGTCATGTCAAAGCAATAACTAAATCAGCATACTATCATCTGAAAAATATTGCAAGAATTAGATGCTTTGTTTCCAATCAAGACTTCGAGAAACTTGTTGATGCTTTTATCACCAGCAGGGTGGATTATTGTAATGGACTCCTCACTGGCCTTCCTAAAAAGACCATAAGACAGTTGCAGCTCATACAGAACGCTGCTGCCAGGATTCTGAGCAGGACCAGAAAATATGAACATATCACACCAGTCCTCAGGTCTTTACACTGGCTCCCAGTTACATTTAGGATTGATTTTAAAGTATTATTACTGGTATATAAATAATTTAATGGGCTAAGACCTCAATATATTGCAGATATGCTCACTGAATATAAACCTAACAGATCACTCAGATCATTAGGATCACATCAGCTAGAAATACCAAGGGTTCACTCTAAGCACGGAGAGTCTGCTTTTAGCTACTATGCCAGCCGCAGCTGGAACCAGCTTCCAGAAGAGATCAGATGTGCTCCTACAGTAGTCACATTCAAATCCAGACTCAAAACACTTCTGTTTAGCTATGCATTTACTGAATGAGCACTGTGCCACTGTTCGTCCGTTTGTTTTTACTGTACTGGTTTTGTCTTTGTTTGTTTTTTATTTTTTTTTTAATAATCTCTGGAAGAGATTTTGAAGGAGAGTGGGAGAGTCTTCACTCCGATGAGGCGAGTGAAGGAGTAAGTTATACTGCTGAGAGTATAAGAAGTCGTTGAGAGCGTCATTAAGGGTAACGGCAGCAGACAGCGCACACGAAGCGTGATCTGTGGGGGCCCCGCTGGGCATTACTGGTGTAGCACCACCCCAGCAGAGTACGTCCCTGGGCTAGAGGTCCAGTGGCACCGTAAACCGGCTCAATCCCTTCCATCTCAGATAGGGGTGGACCAGTATTACTTTACCGTAAAACTTCAAAAAATAGCCTGGGCTTTTATTTTCCCAAATCGCCGAACTGCACTGGCTTGTATTTGAGACAGGCATCTATATGAGACCGGCCTTTATAATTTAGTGTTGAGATGTTGTTCATTGAGTGTAAACCTAGAGTCTCTAATCTCAAAAAATCTCTAAATGCTCCACGTGAAACTGCTGTCTTCCGACCTTTTACTATCGTGTCAATTGATTTTGATTAATATGCGCGAGGGAGAGAGAGCAAGACAGCGCTCGCTTTGTTTGAAGACGTGAGAGTGCGCGCGCGCGGCCGGGGCGCGCTCTCTCTCTCTCTCTCTCTCTCTCTCTCTCTCTCTCTCTCTCTCTCTCTCTCTCTCTCTCTCTCTCTGCTCGTTATGCGCCCTGCCAAGCGCAGCAGTCATTCTATTCTACATCACTCATCGATCAAAAAAGGCTTTGGCGGGACACAAATTTGCTTTTTCGGCCGCCAAAAAGCGGACGATCTGACTGGTTTTAGAAGGTTAAATACAACCCGAAACTAAAAAACAGACCCGGCCTCTATTTGAGACCGGCCTTTATTTACCCAAACCTGCAGCCACACCAGGTGTGTAAAAGAGACAGGCGTCTATTTGGGACTCAGCTATTATTTGAAGTTTTACGGTATTTTATTTTTTATTCTAAACTGTTTTAATTATTCTTATTAGTTTTGATTATTTTAATTTCTTCTATGTAAAGCACTTTGAATTGCCATTGTGTATGAAATTTGCTATATAAATAAACTTGCCTTGCCTTGTTTGCATTCCTGTCAGTGGTTGTGCCCATAAGTATAGATGCCCACAGGATGATCCTGCAGGATTGTCAGTCTGTGATGTAGTATGGAGAGGGAAGGTCCAACTGAAGTGAGGGTAAGACATTTATTTCTATTTGTCTCAAGACTATTTTTCTTGTCTTGCAATTTGTCTCTACCCTTTCTGTATATGTTTATTTTCTTTTTTTTTTTTGTGAAAGTTTAGTGTAGTGCCGCTTAAATGTAGTGATGGGAAACCGAGGCTTTCTGAAGCATTTTTTAGGCTTTCTTCAAATTGTGCCGAAAAAAGGTTAATTATTTGAAGCTTTAACACAATGCACATTAGTGACATCTGGTGGTCAGGGTTGTTTTCTCCACCATATCTAACAAAACAGCAGAACATGTGAAGCACGTGACCAAACACATCTTTGGAAGTCTGTAACATACAAAAGTAGGATCAATACAGTTCTCTCTAATCTCATCTAAATTAATTTGTGCCAATGAGTCCACAACTCGTGTCATGTGTAGCCATGGTCCACAGATTCACATATAGATCAATATAAAATATACAAGTATGTGATCATAAAGTAAATGAGAAAAACATTTTTGGTGTTCTGTTTAAAAAATATATAATTTATGTTATAGGGATGTGTAGTGTTAAATCAGTTATATAATTTTTTTCCAAACCAGCCGTCCCAACCATCCGATACTGCATGCCGTCCGAAGCTTCAAACGTCCTCAAGAATTATAAAAGAAGCTAAAAGGAAATACTGGAGAGATTTCTGTAGTAATATTGGGACAGGGATTAAAATAAATGATATATGGGGAATGGTTAGAAAGATGGGTGGCATAAGAAGGGACTTTTCACTACCAATATTAAGAGATAGTGATATTGAGGCAGTAACTAGTAGAGAAAAAGCTGAGATGCTCGCAAAATCTTTTGTAAAAATACATAGTTCACAGAACCTTTCCAGTGAAGAGCTAGATATAAGAATGAGGATCACTGAAGAGAATAAAGATATGCTGAGAATGAAAGTGGTGGGGGAGAGCTCACTAGATGCAGATTTTACATTGTTTGGACTAAAAAGAGCATTGATTGGTGTAAAGAATACCTCACCAGGGAGAGACGGGATATGCTATAAAATGATTGAAGAAATATCTGACGTGGCAAGAAATGTGATACTGGTTTTATATAATAAAATTTGGGAGCGAGGGGAATTGCCCACTGGGTGGAAACATTCAGTAATAGTCCCTATAGGGAAACCCGGAAAGCATAAAACGAATGTCAAAAGCTACAGACCGATAGCGTTAACGTCTAATTTATGTAAACTCATGGAGAGGATGATTACTAAAAGGTTAGGGTACACATTAGAAAGCAGAGGGCTGATCACACCATATCAGAGTGGTTTCCGTACTGGAAGAACAACTATGGATCCTGTAGTCTGCCTAGAGAATGAGATACGTAAAGCAGAGGTTAACAAAGAATCTGTTTTGGCAATATATTTTTTATATACAGAAGGCGTATGACATGCTGTGGAAAGAAGGACTTTTAATTAAGTTGAATAAAATGGAAATAGGTGGTAAAATTTTTAACTGGATTAAAGATTTTTTAAAGGATAGAACCATAGAGGTCAGGATAGGATCAGAGTTATCAAGTACATACACAATATATAATGGCACCCAACAAGGTAGTGTATGCAGTCCAATTCTTTTTAATATAATGATTAATGATGTGTTTGATGGAGTGAATCAAAGGATAAACAGGGCATTATATGCAGATGATGGAGCATTGTGGGTGAGGGGCCGTAATATAGATAATTTACAGCAAAGGATGCAAACAGCAATTAGTCAGGTTGGAAAATGGTCATTTGAATGGGGGTTCCACCTCTCAGTGGAAAAACCCCCCACAATTCATCTGTTTTTCTAAGAAAAGGGTAAAACCAACAATAGATCTTAAGATATATGGGCAATCTATCAAACAGGTTAATGAATTAAGATATCTTGGTGTGTGGTTTGATAGTAAACTCACTTTTAAAAATCATGTACAGAAAATGGTGGAAAAATGTAAAAAAAGCAATTAATCTTTTAAAGCGTCTATCAGGTTATAATTGGGGGGCATCAGGCTCTTCTTTGAAAAGAATTTATATAGCAATAATCTGATCAGTGTATGATTATGTACAGTATATAAAACAGCAGCTAAAACTACATTGGCTGAATTGGACAGGCTGCAGGCCAAAGTCAAGTCAAGTCAAGTCACATTTATTTATATAGCGCTTTTCACAATACAGATTGCATCAAAGCAGCTTCACAGTGATAACATGAAAGTAGTACAACACAGTTCAATAATATTGTTGAATATTAAATATCCCCAACTAAGCAAGCCAAAAGCAAGGCGACAGTGGCAAGGAACCAAAACTCCATCAGATTGGATGGAGAAAAAAACCTTGGGAGAACCCAGGCTAGTCAGGGGCCAGTTCTCCTCTGGCTAACAATCATAGGGTTTCAAAGAAGCTTTACAGTAAGTGCATATCAGAAAGTACCTGGAAAATATACATTTAGTTAATCATGTAATATTAAGGGGATAACATATCGCCGGCGTTGAGTCGTCTCTTCGCAGGCGTTGAGTCGTCTCTTCACAGGCGTTGGTCTTCTCATCACAGGCGTTGGGGCATCCGAAATCCCCGTGAGAGGCAGGATACAAAACTGGAGCCTACGAACGCCATTTTTCTCGGGACAAGCGTCCCGAGATAACAGCAGAAAGGTAGATGGGAAATAATTAGCATAGCTGATGTTCATAATGATTTCCATTACACGGGAGTAGGTGTTAGAAAACCATAATCTCACAACTCTCCGCAACCCAAACTCTCCGCAACCCAACCGCAACCAAAGCTCTCCGGCTGTGTAGTGGAGCTTTCCGAACATCACCTATCCCAGCGCTGCAGGTGGAAGTAGGGGAGATGCCTTTAGATCTTAGGTTAAAGCTCTCTCTAGCACAAGGGCATGAGAATATACATCCTACAAAATTGGTGTTAGACGAATGCTGGGAATATGGTCGCATTGTGGAAAAATAATGATACAGTACAAATATTTACAGATGCATCCAAAGAACCAGCAGGTAAAACGGGGGTGGCTGTATACATTCCTAAATATAAAGTCACAATACAAAAAAGAACCTCAAACCACCTCTCAATCTTCTCTGCAGAAATGACGGCCATCATAATGGCACTACAGTGGGTAGAAGAAGTGAAGCCATATAAATCGGTTATTTGTTCAGACTCTATGTCCTCCTTAACTAGCATCCAGACTGGGAAATCTGAATGCAGGCAGGATCTTTTAGACGAAGTTCATCAGATGATATTCAGAATAACGCAACAGAAGCTAATAATACAGTTCACTTGGGTTCCAGCACACACAGGTATTACTGTAAGGAGAATGAGAAGGCAGACGAGTTGGCAAAAGAAGCACTCAAAGCAGAACAAGTAAAAATACAGGTTCCACTCAGCAAATCAGAAATTAAAACAATAATTAAAGATGGTATTCATAAACTCTGGCAAGATAAATGGGTATATGGGGGAAAAAGGTAGGCATTTCTATAGTATTCAACAAAATGTAACAGTTAAAAAAATGAGTTCATTATCATGACAGGAGGAAACATGGTTCACTAGGCTTAGGCTAGGACATACAGGACTGAACAGCAACCTACATATAATAGGGAAACATGAGACAGGAATGTGCCCATATTGTACGGAAACTGAAACTGTGAAGCATGTACTTTTGATATGTAGACAGTACCTTGAAGAGAGAGAAAAAATTAAGAGGGTAACAAAGAAGTCTGTTAATTCACGAGTTCACACTTACATCAATTAAACAGAGTAAAAATGATGTGTATATTGGCCGTGCTGTCCGGAGGGAACCCAGAGTACTCCCCCCGTTGTTGTAAGAGTATTAGGACTATAAGTGAGGAGATGGGGTGGTGGAGGGATGCTGTTAAACTGTCAATGAACGGAGGTTAGTTTGCTGTATATATACACAGCGCTTAACTCGTTTATTAAGCACCACTCTTGTCTAATTAGGTTTGATTATCTGAATGTGCTCCACGTGTGTTTAATTAGGTTTAATTATCTGAACGTGCTCCTCCCGAACTTTGTTAATAAAACATCATTTTAAGCAACCTGTTGAAACTACCAGGAACACACTCTACAATAAAAGCAGTGATAGAATTTCTTAAAAAAACACAGTTAGCAAGAAGACTTTAGTCTTATTGTTTATTTATTTTATTTTTATTTTATTTTCTATGGAGGTTGAGTTGAGGTTGAAGATGGAGGAGCTAAACACGTAGCGCCAGCTGAAGCTTGGGCTCTAATTCTCTGGGGGGTTTTTCACGTCCCAATGTGATCACAGCTTATTCCAGTAGATGGCGGTAATGCACATAGATTGTAAACTGCCAATAAAAGTCACAGAAGAAAAAGAAGAGTTGTGTCATTAACGAGCTCTGTTGGAGGCACTAGAGTTAGATTGTGACATGGAAGTGAGGAGTTCTTGTGTTTCTATAGTCTTCACTGGTTTATTTGTTTCTTTTCCTCTTAGTCTAATTGTGGCTTGTTTTATACACCAACGATGTGTGAATCTGAGGAATTAGTTAATTGCTTTTTCATTATCACTGTAAAAAAGGGTGAGTAACATTCAGCTTCATCCCACACAAAGCTCGTGTTTATCCCACAGCTCTTCAGAATTAGGGTTGGAATCTGAACCATTTCTAATAAGGACTTTGTCTTTGTGTACCTAAAAGCTGTCAAGGGACTTATTTTTTAACCATTTAATAATTTGTAGCATTCTTACATGTCTCTTTGGTTTTGGACTTTTCATGTTCATTGGTTTCAGTTTCCCGCCACTGCTTGTTCCCAGTTTCACCGTCTTCATTAACACAACACCGCTGATCCACATGAACTAGTCAGTTCTCCATTCTCTCCCTGTTTGTTACTATGTTTAATTTACCCCGGCTGTGTCTCGTTTCCCTGATCTGTTATCTGTGAATTTAAGCCTTCTGTTTCTCCCTGGTTGTTGGCTTGCATTACTTTAAGTTCTTGTTGATGTGTGTTTCTCCTCGATAGTTTAGGGTTTAGGGTTAGTACAGTGTTGTTAGTACATTGTACCCTAGTTTTGTACAGTGTTGCTCAGAATGTGTTGAGTTGTAATATAGACTGAATGCTGTGTGTGGTTAATCAAACTCTGTTAGGCATCCTGGCTAGTGCTGTCCTGGGAATGGTGCGATCTGAAATCGGTAAAAACAAAGTTAGTAAATGTTTTGCAAGACCTTGGAACCCTATCAACGGAAAGAAGTCTAGAACAGAAAAAGTGTTCGTAATTATGCCTCCTTTAATCATAGTAATGTGGTTATGTAATGTGATGCTTGTATTGTGATTCTTTCTTTTATCCTATTTATATGAAACTCATTTTGTGTACTGCTCTTATAAACATCCCAAATAGATTATGCAGATTGAGATTTGATATGTAATGGGTATTTTACAGTCTCTTTTAGCAGCCAGCCTATGCCACAGTTTTACCGGTCTTTAAGAGTTTTTGTATATTTCACTTTATCTGCTTTCAAACAGATTTTTGGAATTATTTTTATTGTTATTGTTTCTTTAATTTGGTGTATCATGTTAACTGTTCTGTTTCCTCTGTAGATCAGAGATGTAAATAGGTCTGATGTGAACTCTATCACTGAGATCGGATCGTTCGTGTGGTGCTTTTATGTCCACCGATCCATTTACAACATGTCCTGTGAAGTTTAAACACGCGTGCTCCAAATATGCCGTATGTTGCTTTAAAGAATTTACTTAATTTGATGATTTTGTTCCAGTGAGATCCTCACACAACCTTGATTGGAATGGGGACTGCATGTGTGTGTGATCTGTCTGATGATTTTTGTGTTTTTGCAGGAGCTGTTTAGGGATTAAAGGCATCTGAGTGAGTCAGATTTCAGATACACAGGGTCGCCCCAAATGTAGTGACCGGTGAAGTTCAGGTGAGATCCATTCATCAATGTGCACCCTAACGAACTCAAAGAATGATATGTTCACTGATGACCGCTTGTTAATGTCAATTTGTTAACTTGCCTGTTTTGCAATTTGCTGTTTAAATGCTTTTCTGTTATAAGTGTTTCTCAGGACCTCCACATGCTCTTAAATGGAGTATTAGCAGATCCTCTGCATATCTTCTGAAGCCCTCCATGTGTGGAGACGAGGGACTTATTCTTTTTCTATGTGCTCTTCTCTGCACTTAATGTTCTATTAAACCTGTCCTTTTGCACCTCACGCTGTTTTAACCCTAATATTATGTAAACAAACGTTTATTTTGGATGCGATTATTCACGATTTATCATTTCACAGCCCTACTATTTGAATTGACTTGATTTATTTATTACATTGGCTGTTGTATTCCCTAATTTATGTATAGAAGAGAATTATTGATAAAATAGTTTGAAACAAAATAGCTGGCTTAATTACATTAATTGTAAAAAAAAAAGAGAGCATGCATTAACCGTGCTTGCATTTTAATGCATTGTATTTTTAGGGCTTGCATTTTTCTGGGCTGAAATTCAACATATCTACAACTTCTTAAACAAATGTTACTGTTGAGAAAGTGTGTGTACTTGTACAAGAATGCCATGTTCCTTCTCAGCAAGCAGTCACTGCAAATCTTCACTACATTAATGCCTTTACTATTTATACTTTATAAAGCTGTATAAGTAATTTGCTTTGTACAACACCATAGTCCTGAAATTGCTTCTTTTGTATTTATGCCTTCACGTCACCTCATGTGTCCAATTTAAGACTTGTTTGTCTATTGTAACAATGGCCAATTGTACTTTTACAAAATTTATAATTTTGTATTTGTGCATTTTCCCATATTTGTATTTATTTTATTCCTTTCTCTTGTCTTTGCATTTTTTCTAAGCCTATTGTTTATGATTTAATGTCTTCCATCCATCTTTCATTTATGCTCCTTTCATTATTAGACATCATGCTGTTCTATGTCCCTGTCCAATTGACTATTTTATGCCCATTCCTATTTTTTTAAAACTGTTCTGTTTTGTATTGAAATGTACTGCATCAAATGTTTTGTCTTTACTGTTTGTGTATTTTGTATATTTAGGGGCCAAGCACCGAAGGTGCGGAGGCACCTATTGTAACTGTTCCCGTTCTTATTATTATTCTTCATTCTTCCGACTGGGCGTCTATGGCAGCCCATAGAACCGTTTCCGGGAAAGTTGTTCCGGTTTGACATTCTGATAGAGGACAGTCCCAACAGTAATTGCAACAATTTTGGTGTCTGTAACTCATTCCCTCTAGCGCCACCACCTGTCCAAAGTTTTAAAATCATTATGCTAATAACTTTTGAACCGTAAGGCCTATCAACAAAATTCTTTTTTCCTCTAATTCCTGAGATCATGACGATTCGATCGCACCATACGACGTCATTTTCCGTCATAAAATATGGCCGCCATTTTGAATTGTCAAAAAAGACTACTTTTGCGAACTCCTCCTAGACGGTTTGTCCGATTTTCACCAAAATTGCACCATATCATCTCCAGGCAGTGGCAACAAAAAGTTATGGAATTCAAGTCGATTCGTCAAACCGTTTTCGATAAACGCACAAACTAATTTTACGTAGCGCTTTCGAAAACAGACGTAAGGCTGTATCTCCGCAACGGTTAATCGTATTCAGACCAAACTTGGTACATGTCATCACAAGCACGACCTGAGGTTGTATGCTGCGTTTCGGCTCATCGCCACCTACTGGTCCGGAGATATGAAAAATGGTTATTTTTGCCCATAACTTCTGAACGCTTTGTCCAAAAATCATAAAAGTGGTCTCGTTAGATTCAGGGCGTCATGCCGAGTCGACTGATATCCAATTTTCCCAGATCGGCCATTTTGGCTGTCAGCCATTTTGAATTATGTGCTAAAACGCTGTATTTTTTGAACGCATGAACGAATTGTTACGAAACTCGGTATGGGTCATCAGTACGATGCCCTGAAGGAGCGTGAGAAGTTTCGAAACAGCGCCACCTTGTGGTAAAATTTATTTTTCAAATGCTTATAACTCTGGCTGTGGTTGACATATTTTCACGGGAGTCATCTCGCTGTCATCCTAAATTCTTGCCTAGTCCACAGATACCAAATATGCTTAGGTTTTGTTTATGGTTTGGGTAGCGTTGTGATTTAGCGCTTAAAAAACATTTGCGAATATCTATGAAACCGCTAGTCCGATCAAGACGAAACCACCGTCAGAAATATGGAAACATAGGTCGATATCCAGATGTCAATGCCCAAATGCCAAAATATTGATAGTAAGGGGTCGTAAAATTCAATCAAAGTCACGTGTCAGTAATTTTTTACGTGTTTTTTCACATAAATGTCTATAACTCTTAAGTGAATTGAGATATCTTCACCAAAATTGACACACATATGTAGGGGCTCACTCTGAGGACACATGAAAAAAATTGTAGGACTGAGCCTCTTGGTGGCGCTATAATAGAACAAAACATGAAAATCCCATTGATTTCAATGCAGTTTTGTGATGTGAAATGCTATACTTAATGAACACATTGTTGTAACATTACGAAACTCAGAATTTGTTACTAGACCTTGCTTGAAGGTACTCAAAAGATTTCGAGACAGCGCCACCTGTTGGTCAAAAGTTAAAATGAAATTTTCAAAAATGCTAATAACTTTTGAAAAAATTTGCTTATTGTAATGACACTGATCTTAATAGATTCCTTGGGCCATGCCAAGAACATAGATACCAAGTTTGACGTATTTGGATGAACTTCCTGTCCGCCATCTTTATTTACTTGAAAAACCTTCTTTTTCGAACTTCTCCTAGACCATTCGTCCGATTTTCACCAAAATCGAATCGTATCATCTCCAGACCATGCCGACTAAAAGTTATGGATTTCGTGACGATAGACGAAACCGTTTTCGTATACCGCAGCAGCAAAGTTGAGGCATGCTGCCAAAATGACTATTAAGTCTTTATCTCTGCAATGCCTTGACATTTTGACACCAAACTTTGTATGTGTCATTGTCACCTCACTCTGACCACATCACATCGATTTCGTAACTGCGCCACCTATTGGTCGAAAGTGATAATCCATTAAATCATCTTAAAAGTTACTGTATATATGATTTTTTAGCCATTTGCCCAACATTCTCTTAAAATGTTTTTAATTGCTCCTTGCTGCAATGGGTCTGCCACTCCCACCCATGAGGGCATCTGTTGCCGCTTCTTGCGCTTGGCCCCGGTAATGGCTGCTTGCAGCTATTTATGTACTTGTTTTTATTCTCTGACTGCCTTCTGTATGTTATCATTAGTGGCTGTCTTACTATGCCCTTTTTCTGCGTTGTTTCTTCTCGTGTCTGACTTGGGTGGGACTTATGTGGATCTTGGGTGGATTGGACTTGGGTGGTACTTCGGTGGGTGGGACTTGTCCAGGGTTGATTTCAACCCTTCACCTCATCAGTCTATCAACTGCAGTTGCAAATCAAAGTCGCTTAAGCTACAATATATAGGGGTGCCTCCCACTCACAAAGACAGTTTTTTTTTTCTTAAGTGTTTTTATTTATTTATTTATTTATATTGTACTAATTACATTTTTGTATTTATGGTTTTGCCTCGTCTTGTTCCATTTAAGATCAAGTTTGTCTTTGTCCCTTTTTTATTAACCATTTCTATCTCTATTTTATTACCCTTTTTTCTGTGTCTTTGAATTTATTTACATTACATTTACATTTATTCATTTAGCAGACGCTTTTATCCAAAGCGACTTACAAATGAGAACAATAGAAGCAGTTAAACTAACAGTAGGACAACAATACGTAAGTGCTTAAACCCGTCTCAGTTTAATTTTATTGCAGGTTTTTTTTTATTTATTTATTTTTTTTTTTATATATAGAATAGAAGAGAAGAGAAAGTGTTAATTCTACTGAATCAAGTGCTGCCGAAAAAGATATGTCTTCAGCAGTTTCTTGAAAGTGGCTACAGTATATTTAAGTTTTTATTTTTGCTTTTAATGTGTTTTTTTAAAGCCATTGTTTTTATTATTATTATATACCTTTCATGCCATTGTTTCCCCCTTCTTTTATTGTAAAGCTTTGTATGGAAGTTGTAAACTTACTTCTCTTGTATTTTGTTACACTTTGTTTTGTTTGTTTTTATTTTAAAGTCTTTTTGTACTCGGGTTATGGTCCATATTTCTGTTTCCATGTTCTGTTTTTATTTGTGCCCATATGCCACTTTGTGTAATTTGTAATACCCTATTTGTAAATCCTAACCCTTTTTTAAAACTTTCAAAATTACTTTAAAGTACTTGTCAGGTTTATAATCTGTTTTGGTTTATTTTGTGTTTCCATTATCCTGTGTTCGCCGGTCCCTCCAGCTGTTTAGACAGTCCAGTCTGATGTCCTTCTCTCTCAGCATGAAGCCTCTCATTGATGCTGCTGCTCCTCCCATGTCATCTAGTTAATGGGGCCTGTGTCCGCTGGCTCCTTTCAGCTATTTGGCTCATTCTTCATTGGCCACCCATTGCACTTTGGTTCTGCCTTTGGCTTCCAGATTACCAGTTCCACCTAGTTGTTGATCCTCTGTCTTTGTGCCAAGCCCCGGACCGGCGAACACAGGATAATGGAAACACAAAATAAACCAAAACAGATTATAAACCTGACAAGTACTTTAAAGTAATTTTGAAAGTTTTAAAAAAGGGTTAGGATTTACAAATAGGGTATTACAAATTACACAAAGTGGCATATGGGCACAAATAAAAACAGAACATGGAAACAGAAATATGGACCATAACCCGAGTACAAAAAGACTTTAAAATAAAAACAAACAAAACAAAGTGTAACAAAATACAAGAGAAGTAAGTTTACAACTTCCATACAAAGCTTTACAATAAAAGAAGGGGGAAACAATGGCATGAAAGGTATATAATAATAATAAAAACAATGGCTTTAAAAAAACACATTAAAAGCAAAAATAAAAACTTAAATATACTGTAGCCACTTTCAAGAAACTGCTGAAGACATATCTTTTTCGGCAGCACTTGACTCTTTCGCTGGCCAAAGAGTTGGGCGTGGCCAAAGCCAGTTAAAGTACTTAATGTAGACATTTGCTAATAGTTGTTAGAAGAAGCATCAGAACAACAGGAGAGAACATCAGTCTGTGAGTGTTTACTTTCTCATTTGATTTTAGCGTGGCTCTTCGTTACTGTTTACCCTGGTAAAAACGCGCGTGTGTTTGTTTGTGTCGTGACTGAGTTTCGCTGGCCAAAGAGTTGGGCGTGGCCAAAGCCAGTTAAAGTACTTAATGTAGACATTTGCTAATAGTTGTTAGAAGAAGCATCAGAACAACAGGAGAGAACATCAGTCTGTGAGTGTTTACTTTCTCATTTGATTTTAGCGCGGCTCTTCGTTACTGTTTACCCTGGTAAAAACGCGCGTGTGTTTGTTTGTGTCGTGACTGAGTTTCGCTGGCCAAAGAGTTGGGCGTGGCCAAAGCCAGTTAAAGTACTTAATGTAGACATTTGCTAATAGTTGTTAGAAGAAGCATCAGAACAACAGGAGAGAACATCAGTCTGTGAGTGTTTACTTTCTCATTTGATTTTAGCGCGGCTCTTCGTTACTGTTTACCCTGGTAAAAACGCGCGTGTGTTTGTTTGTGTCGTGACTGAGTTTCGCTGGCCAAAGAGTTGGGCGTGGCCTGCTGTATTCATTAACAGGGTATTAGGTGTGTATAAAACTGGTTAGTGCACCGCGGCAGCGGTCGCGGCTGCCCTCGTGTGAAGCCCTCATCGTGTGAAGACCAAAGAGTGTAAACACAAACGACTCTACCTGTGCGACTCCACCGAGCAAGGACACCGACAAAGCACTTGAGTATTAAATTGTTCTTGTTTATTTATTGTTGTTTCCTTTCTCTTCTACACACTTCTCTTTTAATCTTTCTGTTTGTAAGCTCCTTTTCACTATGTGTTTTCTAATCTCTACTATTACTAACATACGTAAATCAAACGTCACACGTCAGAGGCGGTGCAATCCTAACAATCTCCGTACCCTTCCGGTGTCTTCTAATATTTTATTATCTTTTCCTATTGGTCTCTGGAACTGCCAGTCCGCTGTTAACAAAGCGGATTTCATTACATCTTTTTCAAGTCAATCAGGTCTCAGTCTATTGGCCCTGACTGAGACCTGGATCAGACCAGAGGACACTGTCACACCTGCTGCCCTCTCCACTAACTTCACTTTCTCACACAGCCCCCGTCTGACCGGAAGGGGTGGTGGTACTGGTCTGCTCATCTCAAATGACTGGAAATTTGATCCTTTACCACCTCTATTTGACAACAGCTCATTTGAATCACATTCAATTACCATCACTAGTCCTATAAAAATCCATTTTGTAGTTGTATATCGTCCCCCAGGTCAACTTGGCAGTTTTTTGGAGGAGCTTGATGTGCTACTCTCATCCTTCCCAGAAGATGGTACTCCTCTTGTAATTCTTGGAGACTTCAACATCCACCTAGAAAAACCTCAGGCTGCTGATTTCCACACCCTGCTTGCATCATTCGACCTCAAACGAGTATCTACTGTGGCTACTCACAAATCAGGTAACCAATTGGACCTCATCTACACGCGCTACTGCTCTACGGACAATACACTGGTCACTCCACTGCACACCTCAGATCACTTCCTCCTCACTCTCAACCTCAACCTGCCTCAGAACACAACACACACTCCTCCACAGGTCACCTTTCGACGAAACCTACGCTCACTTTCATCCTCTCACCTATCCTCTTTGGTCTCATCCACACTTCCTCCACCTGATCAGCTCTCAACACTTGATACTAACTGTGCAACTGATACTCTATTCTCCACTTTAACATCCTGCTTGGACAACTTTTGTCCCCTTTCCTCCAGGCCAGCCCGCGCCACACCCTCTGCCCCCTGGTTAACTGATATTCTTCACGAACATCGTACTAAACTCAGGGGTGCAGAGAGGAAGTGGCGCAAATCGAAAGATTCGACAGACCTGGGTCTTTATCAATCCCTTCTCTCTTCCTTCTCTGCTAATATTTCTACTGCTAAAATGGCTTACTATCACAACAAAATTATCAATTCTTCTGACTCTCGCATGCTTTTCAAAACCTTCTCCTCTCTTCTTAACCCTCCTCCTCCTCCTCCTTCATCAACCCTAACAGCTGACGATTTTGCCACATTCTTCATAGAAAAAACAACCACCATCAGCGGCCAATTTACCAATCCACAAACTGACACACACATTTTACCAACAAACACACACATTCTACCCTCCTTCTCTCTACTTTCAGAGGCGGAAGTCTCTAAACTCCTCATTTCCAATCTCCCTACTACCTGTCCACTTGATCCCATCCCCACTAATCTACTTCAAGCCATTTCTTCCTCAGTTGTACCCACACTCACGCACATCATAAACACCTCTCTTCACACTGGTACCTTTCCCACAGCTTTTAAGCAGGCTCGAGTAACCCCACTGCTTAAGAAACCCAATCTAAATCCAGCACATCTAACAAGTTACAGACCGGTATCTCTTCTTCCATTTGTCGCGAAAACACTTGAACGAGTCGTTTTCAACCAGATCTCCTCCTTTCTTACACAGAACAACCTCCTGGACGACAATCAGTCTGGTTTCAAAAGTGGACACTCAACTGAGACTGCCCTGCTCTCAGTAATTGAAGCTCTGAGACTGGCAAGAGCAGCTTCCAAATCCTCAGTCCTCATCCTGCTGGATCTGTCTGCTGCTTTTGACACAGTAAACCACCAGATCCTCCTGTCAATCCTAAAGATGAAGGGCATCTCGGGAACTGCACTCCAATGGTTCGAGTCTTACCTCTCAGGTAGGTCCTTTAGGGTGTCGTGGAGAGGTGTGGCATCTAAGACCCAACATCTAGCTACTGGGGTGCCTCAGGGCTCAGTGCTTGGACCACTCCTCTTCTCCATCTACATGACATCACTAGGATCTGTGATTCAGAAACATGGCTTTTCCTATCATTGCTACGCTGATGACACGCAACTCTACCTCTCATTCCAGCCTGACGATCCGACGGTAGCTGCTCGTATCTCAGCCTGCCTGACAGACATTTCTGGCTGGATGAAGGACCACCACCTTCAACTAAACCTTGCGAAGACAGAGCTACTTCTGGTCCCGGCCAACCCAACACTTCATCACAACTTCTCCATTCAGCTAGGCTCGTCATCCATAACTCCATCAAGGTCAGCTAAGAACCTTGGGGTTGTAATTGATGATCAGTTGAAATTCACAAACCACATTGCTAGAACTGCCCGGTCCTGCAGATTTGCCTTGCACAACATTAGGAGGATCAGGCCCTTCCTTACAGAGCATGCCACACAACTCCTTGTCCAAGCACTTGTTTTATCCAGACTGGACTACTGTAATGCTCTCCTGGCTGGTCTTCCAGCTTGCTCTGTTAAACCTCTACAACTGATCCAGAATGCTGCAGCCAGAGTAGTCTTCAATGAGCCGAAGAGAACACACGTCACTCCTCTCCTCACACAATTGCACTGGTTGCCAGTTGCCGCTCGCATTAAATTCAAGGCACTGACGTTTGCCTACAGAACAACCACTGGCACTGCTCCATCTTACCTAAACTCATTACTTCAGATTTATGTGCCATCCAGAAACCTGCGCTCTGCTAGCGAATGTCGTCTTGTGGTACCATCTCAAAGAGGCACAAAATCTCTTTCTCGGACCTTTACCATGGCTGTTCCCTGTTGGTGGAATGATCTGCCTAACTCAACCAGAGCTTCTGAGTCAGTAGCCACTTTCAAGAAACTGCTGAAGACATATCTTTTTCGGCAGCACTTGATTCAGTAGAATTAACACTTTCTCTTCTCTTCTTAAAAAAAAAAAAAAAAAAAAAAAAAAAAACTGCACTAAAATTGAACTGAGAGGGGTTATAGCACTTACGTATTGTTGTCCTACTGTTAGTTTAACTGCTTCTACTGTTCTCATTTGTAAGTCGCTTTGGATAAAAGCGTCTGCTAAATGAATAAATGTAAAATGTAAATAAATGTACTTACTCTGTCGACCTATCAGCTCCACCATGGGCAGTTAGTGCCCTGCAGTGCAGTGGTCTTGCCTTGGGTCTTCGCCTCTGCCCAGGTCCCCATCTCTAATGGCTCCATCTGAGTTGGTTGTCCCTCGAGTCCTGCCTGGCCCATTTACCAAAGGTCCCCCTATCCTTTTATCGACTGTGCCTTGGCCCTACATCCTCCTTTACCTCTTTATTCATAATACTTTTAACTTTTTTGTGGTTTTACTTTGTACAGTTTTGTATTCCCGTTTATTTTACTTGTAACATCATGCTCCTTTTTTGACCCTTTTGTATAGATGTTAATGTTTTGTATTTATGCTGTTGATTTACTTTTAGTGTATTTTTGTTTTATTGTAAAAGTGTTTAACAATTTGTATTGGAAAAACTAATAAAATGTTTTAATTTTGCAATGTTTTATTTTTTTAGAGTCCCAGGGGTAGAGTCCCAGGGGTAGAGTCCCAGGGGTAGAGTCCCAGGGGTAGAGTCCCAGGGGTAGAGTCCCAGGGGTAGAGTCCCAGGGGTAGAGTCCCAGGGGTAGAGTCCCAGGGGTAGAGTCCCAGGGGTAGAGTCCCAGGGGTAGAGTCCCAGGGGTAGAGTCCCAGGGGTAGAGTCCCAGGGGTAGAGTCCCAGGGGTAGAGTCCCAGGGGTAGAGTCCCAGGGGTAGAGTCCCAGGGGTAGAGTCCCAGGGGTAGAGTCCCAGGGGTAGAGTCCCAGGGGTAGAGTCCCAGGGGTAGAGTCCCAGGGGTAGAGTCCCAGGGGTAGAGTCCCAGGGGTAGAGTCCCAGGGGTAGAGTCCCAGGGGTAGAGTCCCAGGGGTAGAGTCCCAGGGGTAGAGTCCCAGGGGTAGAGTCCCAGGGGTAGAGTCCCAGGGGTAGAGTCCCAGGGGTAGAGTCCCAGGGGTAGAGTCCCAGGGGTAGAGTCCCAGGGGTA
>JARWKJ010000209.1:10000-29859 GCA_029959095.1 Rhinichthys osculus | reverse complement strand
GGTAATTTTCAATGTGTTGTTAGGGGTTGCTAGCTAGTTTTCAATGTGTTGTTAGGGGTTGCTAGGTAATTTTCAATGTGTTGTTAGGGGTTGCTAGGTTGTTTTCAATGTGTTCTAAGGGGTTGCTAGGTAGTTTTCAATGTGTTGTTAGGGGTTGCTAGGTAGTTTTCAATGTGTTGTTAGGGGTTGCTAGGTAATTTTCAATGTGTTGTTATGGGTTGCTAGGTAGTTTTCAATGTGTTGTTAGGGGTTGCTAGGTAGTTTTCAATGTGTTGTTATGGGTTGCTAGGTAGTTGCTAATGCATTTGAAACAGATCATTTAATCTTCTTTGATGTGAATCCAGGAATTTTGTTTATGGCTATTTTTCATCAACTGAGTGAGAATGTAATTGGTTTAAAAGTCAAAATTATGACTTTTTATGTCATAATTACGTCTTTTTGTCAATTGCCTTTTTAAGTAATCATTTTGACTTTTCATCTCATAATTATTACTTAGTATGCCATATTATGACTTAATTTCATTAATGACTTAGAATGCCACATTTTTTACTTTTCATATCATTAATATGACTGACTTAGTATGTCATATTTTTTACTTTTCATCTCATTAATGACTTAGTAATATGCCATATTTTTGACTTCTCATATCATTAATATGACTTAGTATTCCATATTTTTGACTTTTTATATCATTTAATATGACTTAGTATGCCACATTTTTTACTTTTCATATCATTAATGACTTAGAATGCCATCTTTTTGACTTTTCATATCATTAATATGACTTAGTATGCCTCATTTTGGACTTTTTATATCATTAAGGACTTAGTATGCCATATTTTTGACTTTTCATATCATTAATATGACTTAGTATGCCAGATTTTTTACTTTTCATATCATTAATGACTTAGTATGCCATATATTTGACTTTTCATCTCATTATGCCATCTTTTTGACTTCTCATATCATTAATATGACTTAGTATGCCATCTTTTTGACTTTTCGTATAATTAATATGACTTAGTATGCCATATTTTTGACTTCTCATATCATTAATATGACTTAGTATGCCATCTTTTTGACTTTTCATATCATTAATATGACTTAGTATGCCACATTTTTGACTTCATATCATTAATGACTTAGAATGCTGCCATATCTTTGACTTCTCATATCATTAATATGACTTAGTATGCCATATTTTTGACTTTTCATATCATTAATATGACTTAGTATGCCACATTTTTTACTTTTCATATCATTAATGACTTTGTATGCCATATTTTTGACGTTTCATATCATTAATGACTTAGAATGCCATCTTTTTGACTTTTCATATCATTAATATGACTTAGTATTCCACATTTTTGACTTTTTATATCATTAATGACTTAGTATGCCATATTTTTGACTTTTCATATCATTAATGACTTAGTATGCCATATTTTTTACTTTTCATATCAGTAATGACTTAGAATGCCATCTTTTTGACTTTTCATACCATTAATATGACTTAGTATGCCATCTTTTTTACTTTTCATACCATTAATATGACTTCGTATGCCACTTTTTTGACTTTTTATATCATTAATGACTTAGTATGCCATATTTTTTACTTTTCATATCATTAATATGACTTAGTATGCCACATTTTTTACTTTTCATATCATTAATGACTTAGTATGCCATATTTTTTACTTCATATCATTAATGACTTAGTATGCCATATTTTTGACTTTTCATATCATTATGACTTAGAATGCCATCTTTTTGACTTTTCATACCATTAATATGACTTAATATGCCATATTTTTGACTTTTCATACCATTAATATGACTTAGTATGCCACATTTTTTACTTTTTATATCATTAATGACTTAGTATGCCATATTTTTTACTTTTCATATCATTAATATGACTTAGTATGCCATATTTTTTACTTTTCATATCATTAATATGACTTAGTATGCCATATTTTTGACACTTCATCATTAATACGACTTAGTATGTTTACTTTTGACTTTCCATCTCATTAATATGACGTAGTTTTATTCTAATGGACCTCCGCATGATTGTGTTTGAGGCCGTTTGGATCACTG
The DNA here is from genome assembly GCA_029959095.1 of Rhinichthys osculus. Lineage (NCBI taxonomy): Eukaryota > Metazoa > Chordata > Actinopteri > Cypriniformes > Leuciscidae > Rhinichthys > Rhinichthys osculus. Next base: position 27,759 of record JARWKJ010000209.1, on the reverse strand, counting down.
AGTGAGAGTGTCATGGGTTTCGTTTTGTCGTTTCATCAGTATTGTAGTTGCTGTTTAGTTTTCTCTCTTTTAGCGAGGGGTTGTAGTCGCAGGTGTGTTAATAAATGAAGAAAAGATGGTTTGGATTGATCTATATGTCAGTCGGGAAGGGGTTTGTTTAACCATCAAAGGCATTTTTGAGATCCCTTGGGTAATTCTTCTGATTATTGAAGAGGTGTTAATGTAAATTATGCTTTTATAATATAAGAATGTGAGATTATTTGCTTGGTAATTCACAGCCAGGATGAAAGTCAGCTGTAGTTGTGTGGTTGTACGTTCAGCCAACAAAACATTGATGTGTCTTTCCACAAATTTCCACTGTACGAAGACATTGTATTGGATTAATTCGCATCAAAATGAATTTGGTTGAGTATGAATCAAATGTAGATGTATTGATACATAATTTTTACATTTATGACTCTTTTTTCCAAAACGGCTTTGCACGTATACGTTGTATATTTACGTATTATTCACTGTAATTTGAACCCATTTAGACATCCTTCCTGCTGAAAGACTAAACATCTGTGTTTGAGACATTACCCTAATGGTTTTGCTTAATTAGTCTTGTGTGTTTGCTAGTAAGGGGTGAGATTGAGCTTTAAGACTGCTCCACTTGACTGATTGCCTAAATGTTCATTAATGATGTTTGCAAAGTCAGGAATCCCCTACAAACCTATAATAATAAGTTTAAAAGATCATTGTGTGCCTCGTCCTGCAGCAAACATCCAGGTGCAATGCACTTAAAGGCTCATGAGATGGATTTTTTTTAATGATTTCAATATTTTCCATTAGGTTCACTAATAACGTTACTAAAGTTGCACACAAAAAACGAATAATATGCTGAAAACGATTATTTTTTTCAAGCCTGTCTGAAATGATCAGTTTTTAATGCGCGGCCCCTTTAAGGCTTCAGTAAACCCCCACTGTTATGATTGGCTAACGACGTCACTGCTTATAGTGTGATAGATTTTTAAACTGTATATTAAACTAACCATGTTTCTAACACTTTGAAACACCATGTACTAAAAGGTTCTGTTCTGTGCTTTTGAATGTTGTAGGCCTATGTTGCCAAACTCCTGTTGAGTGTATAAATAACATGGGAAATGAAACTAGACGGATGACTCGGTTAGAACCTTGTGATTAACAATGAAGTGATCATTAAAACAGAGTTTACTCTTTCCTAGTAACAGAAGAGATGGCATATGAAGAACCAATCAAATTGTAGGGAAATTATGTAATGTCATGTTATTTTGCCATACCCCTATATTCTATAAAACCTGTTGTATTGTATCTCCCGGCCGTCATTAAAGCATTTAGAGGACATTTGCAGAAGTCTGTCTGTCATTAGACTCATTGCTGCTGCCGTTAGTCAGTCCCTCCAGTTTTTCGCGATTCTGCGATCGCTGAATACAACGCAAAATCAACAAAATGTCGCAAATTTTTGTGATCCTGCATAATTCCTAAATTAACCGCAAAATAATCACAAAAATTCAATAAAAGACCTCACAAAACATTAAATTATAATCACCCAATTGAAATATCTCTAGTTAATTAAAGTATCAATGCATTTTTACGTGGATACAGATGTTGCGCACGCGTGATGTCTGTGAGCGGTCTGTCAGAAACATGGCGAAAGAAAAAGCGTCTCTCCTGCCCTCTCACATAAGCGCCCAGGTTTTCATTGGGCAGTACGGCAAACTTATGATTGAATGACATAACAAAAAGTATGATATGCTCGATGGTACTAAAAATAATTATTAAAAGTGCAGTATACCGTGAAAGAGAACTAATTTCAGCCAGTCGAGTGACAGTCTGTCTCTGACTGCAAGTGTGTGTGTGTGTGTGTGTGTGTGTGTGACTGACTGACTGACTGCGTGTCACCGCCTGTCGGCCTAGTTGGAATATTGAATTCTCTTTATAGCGCTTGAACAAATACACATAGCTACAATTACTTCAAAGTATTCATCTTGGCAAGTATTTACGTAAAACAATCAGTAATAACTGATTGGGACGTTTGTCATTACTGTAGTAGGTCTTAAAGTGACAGTAACCTAATTTACCAAGCATTAATGTTAATGTTAATCAAGCAACAACAATAGGCTACAGCACAATTTTAAAAAAGAATTTGATTAGACCAAATAAACAAGCTTTATGCATGTTGTTTGTGTTTTTTGTCAAGTATGACAATTGTGCATCTGACATAATACTATTATAGTAAATGTGATGTCCTAATTATAAAATATACAAATCGCAAATTTTTTCACAAATTTCTGGAAATTACCACCACAAAATCAGTCATTTTGATCGCAAAAATCACATAAAAAAATCGTGAAATCCTGGAGGGACTGGTTAGTTAAGGGAAGCAAGCTAAGCCCCTTTTAGGTTCGTTTGACATTGGTTCATTCACACTGCCAGTGATTTTCCGGAATCAGAGAGTGTTGTTCACACACAACCCGTAAAAATCCCGTAAAGACACGTGACATTGATGTGACATGTAATCTCTCAGCAGCGTCTTAGGATTGCTTATGAAACCACGCTTGTGCATTTCTTTCTCTGATTCGATCATAAACTAGCGCACGATCCCGGCTTCAGCGTCATCATTACGACACGGCATTGATTACGGTTTTGTTCACACAGATTGATCCCCAACCCGGCATCAATCCCGGGTCGTGTTTGGGTTCACACAGATGGCGTTCCGGCAATTTCCCGGGATCAACGCGCTGTGTGAAAGGGGCTTTAGTTAGAGGAATAAAACTGTTAGGGAACGTCGATTGGAGACGACACAGGTAGACTTAGGTACGTAGTTAGGTTTAGGGTAAAATCTACAACAATAGGAAACAGTATCAACACACACTCGCTATTGAAAACATGATCCATATAAAACCATCATTTACAGCATTATGAATCATTTACTGAGGGTTTATGATGCAGATTCTGTCAGATAAATACAGTCTCTGCTTCATCTGTCAACAGAAGTTTCTCTGTGAACTCTCCATTACACTGTGTCTCAGTCAAACGCTCCGAACACACACATAATCCTGCGACGCCATCCGGGACGCCGTTAAAATAAAGCATCCGCTTGTTCCTGACGCTGGATCTCCCGAAGCCTCGACAGAAACTCAAACCAGCCGTTTAAACTGGACACACGTTCTTCCACTCTTTCATTTCAGAGACTGAACGCCAGTGGGCGGAGCCTATGGTGTGATGAGGTGGAACTATTGGTCGATGTCTCGCTCTGGAGGCGGGCATATGCAAATGTGTGATGTCACAGATCACGCAATATCAAAACGAGCTGTTTTTGGAGCTTGATTAAAGAAATGCTTTGTTTATAATGAGAAGGATATTTTAATCAAGATGTTTTAACCTTTTATATGCCATAAGATCAAGGCAAGTTTGATTTCTCATGTCAGGGCCACTTTAAAAAGCTTTTGCATGGGCAAATCATTGCATTTAGACTTATATATGTGTGGTTATTGGCTGTTTACCCCAGGTGAACCATGACTTGTTTAGCAGAACGAATTGTTGCATCACGGAGGAATTTAGGTCAAACTCAAACTGTTGCCATTTTAAATGCTCAATTCATAGAAAACGGCAAATTACATAATAAGCGGTTAGAGCTATTTTTACTGTCAGCTCTCATGAAAGATCATGGCCTGTGGCGTTTGCTGAAATGTGAATCTGTTTGCTGTGAATAAACCCACTCGACATCTCCTGAAGCACGCATTGTGTCGTTGTGAAAGGAACTTGGATCGAGGTATTTAGGTCCTGTCGTTTGAGTGCAGTTTGGCTGAAATTAAGAGCACATTTTGATCCTATAACGAGGGTTGTGTGGAAGGGCTCGCTCTTTCAGGAGCACAGTTTAGCGTTATCTTACATCTTGGAGCCGTTGCTTTAGGAACATTTTTTAGCGTTCACATGCCGTAGCTGAGCAAAGCACACAGTCCGGCGTTCATAAAGCTGTCGCCGTTGCCCTGATTCTGAAAGGCTTTGCTGATAAAAGAAAGGGTTTCAGATATAAAACCAGCACAAAAGCTGCTCGTAACAAACTGTTGGTCTTTGGCCTCTGTGGAGTGTGTGGTTAGATATTAACCTTGCTTTGTTAATCACCATCTTGTGTAAAAACTGCATTTCCAAAAATGCATAAGCAATTATTCATAACATGCTGTTTGTTTTACCATGGTTAAGAGGTGCAATGAGTCTTTCACCATGGTAAACTCCAATTTATCCAATTATAACTGTATTTGCCCGTTTCATTGTTGCTCTCGGATGTGAATAATGTACTTTTTAATGTTGCATTGTATATCATACCTCTTATTCTTGTCAGTAAATATGAAAAATGTTACTGAAGTCATGTTTCTCTTGAGCTTCATATTGCAGTCGCAGTTAAATATATTTCGCCATCTGCTACAGAGTGTGTGTGTGTGTAAGAGCTTTCATGTGTATTGATTGGTCTAAATACACACACACACACACTCTTGTTGTTCACTGTTGCGTGACTGATGTTTAGCGACGGATGGATCGATAAATTGCACTCAACTATGACCCCACGCTACTGAAATATTAATGAATATATCTTCTAAATATGAATATATTTAGTTTAACCTTATTTTAGATTTCATGCACTCAGCCACACATTAGTAGATGTGCTTTTTGTATGAAGAAGTACTTTTGTCCAAGTCTTAAATGACGCATTTTCTGCTTAAATGATACAGAAAATTCTGCTGTTTTAATATTTCTTTAGAATTACATTTAAAGTGCCCCTAATATGCATTTTGGTATATTATAATTCATATTCCCTTTCATGTATGTGTAAGCTGTTTGTGAATGAAGTTTCAAAGATCAAAGTGGATAAATTGAGTCTTTGTCTCTTAAAAGAAAGAAGTCGTCAGTAATTCCAGACTTGCTTTCTGCTTAATTTACGTAGGTTTGGAATAAATTTGCATAAGCCCCGCCTTTGGTCTTGATTGACTGAACAGCGTCTCTTAGCCCCGCCCTCAAACACTGTAGTGTATCTGAGACTGGAAGAGTTTGGTTCGTGTTGTTAATGTCGAGAAGACGCTGTTTTCTGCTGACAAAGCAAATCCACTCTGATGAGATTGATACGGTAAAACCCACGCCATTGTTACTGTTCGTATCACTGTGTGTCAAGAGCTGAGATTCAGATATGATAATGAGCATTTGTTTTCTGACCAATCACAACAGACTGGGTCATCTGACCAATCAGAGTAGAGTAGACCAATCACAGCAGACTGGGTCATCTGACCAATCAGAGCAGAGTAGACCAATCACAGCAGACTGGGTCATCTGACCAATCAGAGCAGAGTAGACCAATCACAACAGACTGGGTCATCTGACCAATCAGAGCAGAGTAGACCAATCACAGCAGACTGGACCATCTGACCAATCAGAGCAGAGTAGACCAATCACAACAGACTGGGTCATCTGACCAATCAGAGCAGAGTAGACCAATCACAACAGACTGGGTCATCTGACCAATCAGAGCAGAGTAGACCAATCACAACAGACTGGGCCGTCTGACCAATCAGAGCAGAGTAGACCAATCACAACAGACTGGGTCATCTGACCAATCAGAGCAGAGTAGACCAATCACAACAGACTGGGTCATCTGACCAATCAGAGCAGAGTAGACCAATCACAGCAGACTGGACCATCTGACCAATCAGAGCAGAGTAGACCAATCACAACAGACTGGGTCATCTGACCAATCAGAGCAGAGTAGACCAATCACAACAGACTGGGTCATCTGACCAATCAGAGCAGAGTAGACCAATCACAACAGACTGGGTCATCTGACCAATCAGAGCAGAGTAGACCAATCACAACAGACTGGGCCGTCTGACCAATCAGAGCAGAGCAGACCAATCACAACAGACTGGGTCATCTGACCAATCAGAGCAGAGTAGACCAATCACAACAGACTGGGTCATCTGACCAATCAGAGCAGAGTAGACCAATCACAACAGACTGGGTCATCTGACCAATCAGAGCAGAGTAGACCAATCACAGCAGACTGGACCATCTGACCAATCAGAGCAGAGTAGACCAATCACAACAGACTGGGTCATCTGACCAATCAGAGCAGAGTAGACCAATCACAACAGACTGCGTCATCTGACCAATCAGAGCAGAGTAGACCAATCACAACAGACTGGGCCGTCTGACCAATCAGAGCAGAGCAGACCAATCACAACAGACTGGGTCATCTGACCAATCAGAGCAGAGTAGACCAATCACAACAGACTGGGTCATCTGACCAATCAGAGCAGAGTAGACCAATCACAACAGACTGGGCCATCTGACCAATCAGAGCAGAGCAGACCAATCACAACAGACTGGGTCATCTGACCAATCAGAGCAGAGTAGACCAATCACAACAGACTGGGCCATCTGACCAATCAGAGCAGAGCAGACCAATCACAACAGACTGGGTCATCTGACCAATCAGAGCAGAGTAGACCAATCACAACAGACTGGGCCATCTGACCAATCAGAGCAGAGCAGACCAATCACAACAGACTGGGTCATCTGACCAATCAGAGCAGAGTAGACCAATCACAACAGACTGGGTCATGAATATTATTAATATTCATCTGTTGTGATGTCTTGAGATTATATAAACAATCTAATCTACTCGACCTTGCTGTTCTGTTAGATAAACGTTCAGATCTAAATTCCCTTGAGAACAGAATGTGCATCTGAATGAAGTTTAAGGTCATGCGTTCAGATCAACACTGGATTCTGACCAATCAAATGGAAAAAATAAGTTGTTGTTCGGCCTCCTGACGTTTCGTTTAATGAAAGCCATGTATGTTCTTGTTCTGCTGCTAATAGTGCAGTGATGCTGTTGTGACTGCATGATTGGCAGAACCGTTTTCATTATAAGTTGGCGTGACGTTTCTGATCTGTCAGTTTCTTTATGAAAGTTTAATGAAGTTTTGATGTGGAAAATCACATGAGGGGAATTCTGTCAGATAAACGGGTCAAATGTGTTTCTGACGGCCATTGAGTTTATCAAGTGATGATTGATAAGCTGGGGTGGATTGTGAGCATTTTGTGTGTTATTATCATTAAGTAAAACTATTAAAGGCGTCATTAAAATTTTTTTTTATAATATTCAATGTTAGCAAGATTTTTTACATCAAAAAACATCCTGATTCAGAAGTAATAAGCTCTTTTTTCTCCTGTTTTTGAAACACTGGCGTCTCATTCAAGACTTGGAAGTAAACACCCACTGCTGTGATTGGCTAGCAGTTTTGCGTATTCAAATAATTTTCAACGCCCCTGCAATTACACGTGTGGATTTGTTTTGAAAACTTCAGATGTGGAAAAATATCTCGTTGCATAGTTAAAACATTTGCCAACAATGTGAAGGATAACTTATATTTCATGTAAACTGAATTATGAATGAATGTACCATCTTTTGTCGCACTGTTGTTCTTCTAGGCTATTCAGAGGGAAAAACGTATACATTGTCATTTGTTGTGTCGCGTTTTAATAAAATGAAACGTGTTGTAATGTCTTACCAGAGATGTCCTGGCCCTGAACTATTGTAAAAAATAGTATTTACAAACTTTTAAGTGATAGTTTAAAAAGTAAGAGCTTCATTTTGTGCAGAAAGCCAACGCTTTTTAAAGCATTTCAACTAGAGATGCACCGATGTGAACATTTTAGCCGATAACCGATAATTCTTTATATTTGAAAGCTGATAACCGATAATTCTTTATATTTGAAAGCCGATAACCGATTATTCTTTTTATTTGAAAGCCGATAACCGGTAATTTGTTATATTTGAAAGCCGATAACCGATAATTCTTTATATTTGAAAGCCGATAACTGATAATTCTTTATATTTGAAAGCCGATAACCGATAATTCTTTATATTTGAAAGCCGATAACTGATAATTCTTTATATTTGAAAGCCGATAACCAATCATTTGTTATATTTGAAAGCCGATAACCGATAATTCTTTATATTTGAAAGCCGATAACTGATAATTCTTTATATTTGAAAGCCGATAGCCGATAATTCTTTATATTTGAAAGCCGATAACCGATAATTCTTTATATTTGAAAGCCGATAACTGATAATTCTTTATATTTGAAAGCCGATAACCGATAATTCTTTATATTTGAAAGCCGATAACCGATAATTCTTTATATTTGAAAGCCGATAACCGATAATTCTTTATATTTGAAAGCGCGTTAACCGATATATTGACCGATAAATCTAAATCCAAATTTTTATATAATTGTTAAGAGCCTGATTACAAAAACAAAAGTCTCACCATTAAAAGCCAAGTCCCAAACACACAATTATGATGTTCTCATTATAATTTTATGTAGCCGATATGACGGCACATAACTGTATTTTCCTTATTAAAGTGATTCCAATATTCATATTTCAATCCATTTAAAGCCATCATGTTGAACAGTGCGCATCTGAAGCGTCTCAGCGGAAGGAAATAATACATTATTTATCGGCTTTAATGTATCGGACAAATCTTCTTATTGGGCCGATGACGATAACATTAAAACTGAACATATATCGGCCGATACCGATACGGTGGCCGATATATCGTGCATCTCTAATTTCAACCCCAGTGGTTATAAGCGAAACCCCTGGACGACAGCATCAAGTGTTTGCCGTTTGGGTCAGTCATTTTCAATCTAATACTGCCACGGTTTTATGTTTAGCTTTATTTGCAGAATTACTGCAATTTATTCCCAAATCATACGTTTAATTACATTCATTTAATCCAGTCTAATGATAATATTTATATCAACATTGGTTCCAAAATGCCGACTTGTATTAAATGTAGTTGGATTTGTGTGTCATACGTTCTGCGTCACCATATTCCGCTGAAATCACACTGATTGTGTGATGAATGATGCAGTTATTTGCAATGAGTAACACGATTTGTAACTCTCACACTCGCTGTGCTGCTGTTTGCTTGTTGGACACGGTAAGCTAGGCTGGTTTTAGGCTCAAGGGTCGCGGTTCGCTACTGATGATTAAACAGAAGATGAAGCTTTTATTCAGGGTTACAGCCAAAAGCAGACTAAAACTTTACCAAAACGGAGATATAATAATAAAAACTAACTTAAAATACCATTAAAGCTATAATGTAATGTTATTGATACTAACATAACAGTGTGAGGAGGATTTGATGCAGTGTATGATGCATGATAGTCAGGTCTGATTCACTAAACAGTCGGAAGGGCCACGGTTGCTCAACCCAGAACATCTGGACTTTTTCATTGGGTTCGCGGTTCACTTCTGTGCTGATGGTGGTTCCCCTGACAACACTTGAGCTCATCCCTCAACAAACCAAAAATGAGGAACTCTGGTGCTCTTTGGTCACTTTTGACCGAAGAAGTTTACGCTTTGTTTTTTTTTAATTTTTACTTTATCGGAATGGTGTGAAACTTGGTAAAGGTTTTGGCGCTTACTATGTGAACACACACACACACACACACACACACACACACACACACACACACACACACACACACACACACACACACACACACACACACACACACACACACACTCACACACACACTCACACACACACACAAAAAATCATGGACATGATTGGAAAAGGTTGATTGGTGCTGAGAAAAATGGCCACTATTGTGTTGTTCGTGGTCAGAAATGACGCATTGTAAATGAATGGAGAGTTTCCTCTAGTGGAAGCGTGTGGTACTGCAGCCGAACACACTCTCACTGAACGCTCGTCTACTTAGATATCAGCCTCACATGTGGAGCACGACTTGTTTAGATTTATGTCTTTGATTTTCTTGCAGTTTTAGAGTAAAACGAGTTTTTGTAAATATATATTTCATTTAAAAATAAAAAATGGTATTTTTGTGCATTTTTCATAACGATAAACGTAAAATCCTTAATTTTTAAAACTTTTTTCACTTCAGCAATAATCTGCAAGTATCGTCTATGAAAAGAGATCAAACTTCATTCTGTCGCTCTAAAGCGTTTGAGATTTACCACAGATTAAGCTGGAAATTTAATTTTCAGGTCTATGCTCAAAAAGTGAATAAATGGATTATAAATACAGCGTAAATATAATGTAGTACCATAAAATCGCCTAAAAATACTAAATATGAAATATAAAACATTATTGAACTAAAATATAGTACATTAATTTCATAAATTTTAAAAAAAAAAAAGCGTAATTTTTGACCGACACACGAAAACCACTAAGAAACCAGCAGCATTTCAACTGATGCCAGGAACATGGAGAGGTTTTTAAATCCTCCAAAAGACAGATTCCAGTTTTAAGTGTGTTACTGTGAGCTTGATTTCTGGTGTCGACTGCATTTAAACGCTGTGTTTTTAATTGTGATGCTTATCAATGCTAAGATGGTGAGTGAAGCTCTTGAAATGTTTGCCGGGATGGGTTTATAGGTTGCAGTTCTGCAGAACTCTCGAGGCGTGTGCTTCTGTGGAAAGAGTCACAATAAAGGTTTTATCAGATTAGATTAGATTCAACTTTATTGTCATTGTTCAGAGTGTGTACAGAGCTAATGAAATTCAGTTAGCATCTAACCAGAAGTGCAGAAATATAGTGTTCAATATACAGGTAAGTGCAGGAACAACAGCGTATAGCTTACAATATCTAAAGAATATATGAAAATACTAAAACCGTATAGAAGAAATCGGGCAGAATATACATGTGTTATAATGTGTGAAAAAACACACTAGCAATATCTTGATCAATAAGAAACTGCCTTCCTCACAGTAGCTTGATGAACACACACAGGACAGCAGCACAGGTGTGTGTGTGTGTGTGAGTGAGTGAGTGAGTGAGTGAGTGAGTGAGTGAGTGAGTGAGTGAGTGAGTGAGTGAGTGAGTGAGTGTGTGAGTGAGTGAGTGAGTGAGTGAGTGAGTGAGTGAGTGAGTGAGTGAGTGAGTGAGTGAGTGAGTGAGTGAGTGAGTGAGTGAGTGAGTGAGTGAGTGAGTGAGTGAGTGAGCGTGTGAGTGAGTGAGTGAGGAGTAAGTGAGTGAGTGAGTGAGTGAGTGAGTGAGTGAGTGAGTGAGTGAGTGAGTGTGTGAGTGAGTGAGTGAGTGAGTGAGTGAGTGAGTGAGTGAGTGAGTGAGTGAGTGAGTGAGTGAGTGAGTGAGTGAGTGAGTGAGCGAGCGAGCGAGTGAGCGTGTGAGTGAGTGAGTGAGCGAGTGAGTGAGCGAGTGAGTGAGTGAGTGAGTGAGCGAGTGAGTGAGCGAGTGAGTGAGTGAGCGTGTGAGTGAGTGAGTGAGTGAGTGAGTGAGTGAGTGAGTGAGTGAGTGAGTGAGTGAGTGAGTGAGTGAGTGAGTGAGTGAGTGAGTGAGTGAGTGAGTGAGTGAGTGAGTGAGTGAGTGAGTGAGTGTGTGAGCGTGTGAGCGAGTGAGCGAGTGAGCGAGTGAGTGAGCGAGTGAGCGTGTGAGCGTGTGAGCGAGTGAGCGAGTGAGCGAGTGAGCGAGCGTGTGAGCGAGTGAGCGAGTGAGCGAGTGAGTGAGTGAGTGAGTGAGTGAGTGAGTGAGTGAGTGAGCGAGTGAGCGAGTGAGCGAGTGAGCGAGTGAGCGAAGTGAGCGAGTGAGCGAGTGAGCGAGTGAGTGAGCGTGTGAGCGAGTGAGTGAGTGAGTGAGTGAGTGAGTGAGTGAGCGTGTGAGTGAGCGAGCGAGTGAGCGAGCGAGTGAGTGAGTGAGCGAGTGAGTGAGTGAGTGAGTGAGTGAGTGAGTGAGTGAGTGTGTGAGTGTGTGAGTGTGTGAGTGTGTGAGTGAGTGAGTGAGTGAGTGAGTGAGTGAGTGAGTGAGTGAGCGTGTGAGTGAGTGAGCGTGTGAGTGAGCGTGTGAGTGAGTGAGCGAGTGAGTGAGTGAGTGAGTGAGCGAGTGAGTGAGTGAGTGAGTGAGTGAGTGAGTGAGTGAGTGAGCGAGTGAGCGAGTGAGCGAGTGAGCGAGTGAGCGAGTGAGCGAGCGTGTGAGCGAGTGAGTGAGTGAGTGAGTGAGTGAGTGAGTGAGTGAGTGAGTGAGTGAGTGAGCGTGTGAGTGAGCGAGCGAGTGAGTGAGTGAGCGAGTGAGTGAGTGAGTGAGTGAGTGAGTGAGTGAGTGTGTGAGTGTGTGAGTGAGTGAGTGAGTGAGTGAGTGAGTGAGTGAGTGAGTGTGTGAGTGAGTGAGTGTGTGAGTGAGCGTGTGAGTGAGCGTGTGAGTGAGTGAGCGAGTGAGTGAGCGAGTGAGCGAGTGAGTGAGCGAGTGAGTGAGTGAGTGAGTGAGTGAGTGAGTGAGTGAGCGAGTGAGTGAGCGAGTGAGTGAGCGAGCGTGTGAGTGAGCGAGTGAGCGAGTGAGCGAGTGAGTGAGTGAGCGAGTGAGTGAGTGAGTGAGTGAGTGAGTGAGTGTGAGTGAGTGAGTGAGTGAGTGAGTGAGTGAGTGAGTGAGTGAGCGAGTGAGCGAGTGAGTGAGTGAGTGAGTGAGTGAGTGAGCGAGCGAGCGAGCGTGTGAGCGAGCGAGCGTGTGAGCGAGCGAGCGTGTGAGCGAGCGTGTGAGCGAGCGTGTGAGCGAGCGTGTGAGCGAGCGTGTGAGAGAGCGAGAGAGCGAGTGAGTGAGAGAGCGAGAGAGCGAGAGAGCGAGAGAGTGAGAGAGCGAGCGAGTGAGTGAGAGAGAATTACAACAGGATCTCTGGAACAAAGTTTTCTGCGTCCTACACAAGTGTCTTAGAACGTTAATTCAAACCACACACTGCGTCTCTGTGTTTTGACTAGACAGCGTTCAGACACAAAAGCTCTCACACACACACACACTCACACACACACTCTCTCACACACTCTCTCTCTCTCTCTCTCTCTCTCTCTCTCTCTCTCTCACACACACACACACACACTCTCTCTCCTTTTGTTTGTCCGGTTCGGAAGTGACCCAGTTTCCGTCTGTACCACTTCCGTGTGTGTGTGTGTGTGTGTGTGAGAGAGAGTGTGTGTGAAACTGGCCGTGTCATCCAGGTTGGCCATTCCCGGGTCAGTCTGACATTCCTAGCGTTCCCGTTACTCCTGCGACATTCCTGTGTTTGCTTCATTTGTGGGAACGTTTGGCACTGAAGGAAAGAGTTTAGTTTTCTCTATTAATACGTTCATCACTGCAGAATTCTGTCCATTAACCTCATGGACAAATGCCATTCATATCACCCCTCACTCTCTTGTGGAAATGACATTTCAAACATTTTTGGATTAAAATGACAGACAACTTTGTTTTGCTTATGCTAAACTTATGACAAGCATTTTATGAATCCTACACACACACACACACACACACAATTCTATTGAATAATAATAAATATATTCATATTAAATAATATAGAATCTAATGACATAAACAAATGTAATAATAATTAATTGGAAATCAAACACAATTAAATACAGATATTTAATGTACCCAAATGTAAGGTCAAAGGGCAAGTGTGTGTGTTGTATGAGGGGTGATGTGGAGAGGACGGTCTGAGGTCCGGACTGGATGTTGCTAGTTGCTTATTAGAGTGGTTTCTAGGGTGTTGCTATGTAGTTTCTAAGATCTTGTTAGTTGGTTTCTAAGGTGTTGCTATGTAGTTTCTAAGATCTTGTTAGTTGGTTTCTAGGATGTTGCTAGGTAGTTTCTTAGATCTTGTTAGTTGGTTTCTAAGGTGTTGCTATGTAGTTTCTAAGATCTTGTTAGTTGGTTTCTAGGGTGTTGCTAGGTAGTTTCTAAGATCTTGTTAGTTGGTTTCTAGGGTGTTGCTAGGTAGTTTCTAAGATCTTGTTAGTTGGTTTCTAGGTTGTTGCTATGTAGTTTCTAAGATCTTGTTAGTTGGTTTCTAGGGTGTTGATAGGTATTTTCTAAGATCTTGTTAGTTGGTTTCTAGGGTGTTGCTATGTAGTTTCTAGTTGGTTTCTAGGGTGTTGCTATGTAGTTTCTAAGATCTTGTTAGTTGGTTTCTAGGGTGTTGCTAGGTAGTTTCTAAGATCTTGTTAGTTGGTTTCTAAGGTGTTGCTATGTAGTTTCTAAGATCTTGTTAGTTGGTTTCTAGGATGTTGCTAGGTAGTTTCTTAGATCTTGTTAGTTGGTTTCTAAGGTGTTGTTATGTAGTTTCTAAGATCTTGTTAGTTGGTTTCTAGGGTGTTGCTAGGTAGTTTCTAAGATCTTGTTAGTTGGTTTCTAGGGTGTTGCTAGGTAGTTTCTAAGATCTTGTTAGTTGGTTTCTAGGGTGTTGCTATGTAGTTTCTAAGATCTTGTTAGTTGGTTTCTAGGGTGTTGATAGGTATTTTCTAAGATCTTGTTAGTTGGTTTCTAGGGTGTTGCTATGTAGTTTCTAGTTGGTTTCTAGGGTGTTGCTATGTAGTTCCTAAGATCTTGTTAGTTGGTTTCTAGGGTTTTGCTAGGTAGTTTCTAAGATATTGTTAGTTGGTGTATAGGGTGTTGCTAGGTAGTTTCTAGTTGGTTTCTTGGGTGTTGCTATGTAGTTTCTAAGATCTTGTTAGTTTGGTTTCTAGGGTGTTGCTAGGTAGTTTCTAAGATCTTGTTAGTTGGTTTCTATGGTGTTGCTAGGTAGTTTCTAGTTGGTTTCTAGGGTGTTGCTTTGTAGTTTCTAAGATCTTGTTAGTTGGTTTCTAGGATGTTGCTAGGTAGTTTCTAAGATCTTGTTAGTTGGTTTATAGGGTGTTGCTAGGTAGTTTCTAAGATCTTGTTAGTTGGTTTCTAGGATGTTGCTAGGTGGTTTCTAAGATCTTGTTAGTTGGTTTCTAGGGCGTTGCTAGGTAGTTTCTAGTTGGTTTCTATGGTGTTGCTTTGTAGTTTCTAAGATCTTGTTAGTTGGTTTCTAGGATGTTGCTAGGTAGTTTCTAAGATCTTGTTAGTTGGTTTCTAGGATGTTGCTAGGTAGTTTCTAAGATCTTGTTAGTTGGTTTCTAGGGTGTTGCTAGGTAGTTTCTAAGATCTTGTTAGTTGGTTTCTAGGATGTTGCTAGGTAGTTTCTAAGATCTTGTTAGTTGGTTTATAGGGTGTTGCTAGGTAGTTTCTAAGATCTTGTTAGTTGGTTTATAGGGTGTTGCTAGGTGGTTTCTAAGATCTTGTTAGTTGGTGTATAGGGTGTTGCTAGGTGGTTTCTAAGATCTTGTTAGTTGGTTTATAGGGTGTTGCTAGGTGGTTTCTAAGATCTTGTTAGTTGGTGTATAGGGTGTTGCTAGGTAGTTTCTAAGATCTTGTTAGTTGGTTTATAGGGTGTTGCTAGGTGGTTTCTAAGATCTTGTTAGTTGATTTATAGGGTGTTGCTAGGTGGTTTCTAAGATCTTGTTAGTTGGTGTATAGGGTGTTGCTAGGTAGTTTCTAAGATCTTGTTAGTTGGTGTATAGGGTGTTGCTAGGTAGTTTCTAAGATCTTGTTAGTTGGTGTATAGGGTGTTGCTAGGTAGTTTCTAAGATCTTGTTAGTTGGTGTATAGGGTGTTGCTAGGTAGTTTCTAAGATCTTGTTAGTTGGTTTATAGGGTGTTGCTAGGTAGTTTCTAAGATCTTGTTAGTTGGTTTATAGGGTGTTGCTAGGTGGTTTCTAAGATCTTGTTAGTTGGTGTATAGGGTGTTGCTAGGTAGTTTCTAAGATCTTGTTAGTTGGTGTATAGGGTGTTGCTAGGTAGTTTCTAAGATCTTGTTAGTTGGTGTATAGGGTGTTGCTAGGTAGTTTCTAAGATCTTGTTAGTTGGTGTATAGGGTGTTGCTAGGTAGTTTCTAAGATCTTGTTAGTTGGTTTATAGGGTGTTGCTAGGTAGTTTCTAAGATCTTGTTAGTTGGTTTATAGGGTGTTGCTAGGTGGTTTCTAAGATCTTGTTAGTTGGTTTATAGGGTGTTGCTAGGTAGTTTCTAAGATCTTGTTAGTTGGTGTATAGGGTGTTGCTAGGTAGTTTCTAAGATCTTGTTAGTTGGTGTATAGGGTGTTGCTAGGTAGTTTCTAAGATCTTGTTAGTTGGTGTATAGGGTGTTGCTAGGTAGTTTCTAAGATCTTGTTAGTTGGTGTATAGGGTGTTGCTAGGTAGTTTCTAAGATCTTGTTAGTTGGTGTATAGGGTGTTGCTAGGTGGTTTCTAAGATCTTGTTAGTTGGTTTATAGGGTGTTGCTAGGTAGTTTCTAAGATCTTGTTAGTTGGTGTATAGGGTGTTGCTAGGTAGTTTCTAAGATCTTGTTAGTTGGTGTATAGGGTGTTGCTAGGTAGTTTCTAAGATCTTGTTAGTTGGTGTATAGGGTGTTGCTAGGTAGTTTCTAAGATCTTGTTAGTTGGTTTATAGGGTGTTGCTAGGTGGTTTCTGTTGTGTTTTTTGAGTAATTTCACACTCTGGTCTCCGTGATCTTCTGGTCTCTAGATATATCTTTGGTCCCCGTGCGATTTTGTTCGCATGTTTTATCGTCCAGCAAATGAGTAAATCTGATGATTAGTGAAACAATTCAGTTTTGGCACTGTAACTCATGAACACACTCATTTGAACACCAGTTTATTTGGACACGCATCACTGCATTACATTGTCTCTCAGCTGAATGAAGGGATTGTTAGTGAGAATGGTGAAACGAGAATAATTAAAATGCTAATGAGCCAGGGTGAGGGTTGCCAAGTTGTCCTGTGGAATTGGGCTATTTTTAAACTGTTTATAGTGTAATCTTTTACTCATTTTATAATCTACCAATGATACAACTGTGTTAGATGATTTTGAATACATTATGATATTTATGATTAATTTTATATATAGTGATTTTAAAGTTTCACAGTGACAGCTAAATTACATATTTTACTTCAATGTCTGTAAATAGACCCTGAGATGTTGCTCTAGATTTGAAGTAGACACTACAGTAGTTTCACCATCTGCGTGTGAGTGTGTGTGTGTGTGTGTGTGTGTGTGTGTGTGGTCTGATGTACACTAGGGTTTTGTAGGGAGTGAGTGTTTTAATGTTCAGAGATGTCGGGTCAAAGTTAGCATGTTGTGACTTCTGTGTGTGTGTGTGTGTGTGTGTGTGTGTGTGTGTGTGTGTGTGTGTGTGTGTGTGTGTGTGTGTGTGTGTGTGTGTGTGTGTGTGTGTGTGTGTGTGTGTGTGTGTGCTCTCACCAAGGCCAAGTCCTTCCGTCTCACACCAACACATGAAGAATTTCTCAGTTCTGAGTGTGAGAAACTCTTTCAGTGCGAAAGTCAACTACATTTGATCCAGTATGCAGAGTTTTTTGGTCACAGATATTAAAACATTAATTTAAATCTACATAAAAGCATATGATAAGCCAATATTATTTCAGAGTCTAAACAATCCCATACTTTTACCGATCAATAGTTTGGCGATAATAAAGAAATAAATCGGATTAAGACGTTTATAATTTTGATTATTCGCTGAGAAATGTGGTTGTTTTACTGCAATTGTATCGCTATTCACTTAATTTTAATATACATTTTGTACACATATTACATTTATATTCTTGATTATAATCACCTAATCATGTCAGTGTTTACATAAGCTTAATCGTAGCCATTGTTGCAGAGATGTGTGAAGGGTCTGTCAGCTCCCAGCATGCACTGCAGTGCTTACCTATATATTATTTGCATTTTCTGCTTTGAAACGATGTGTATTGTGAAAAGCGCTGTGCAAATAAATGTGAATTTAATGATTTGTTTATGTAACACTTTTTTAAAGAGGAAAACACACTATTACATAAGA
>JARWKJ010000209.1:0-5000 GCA_029959095.1 Rhinichthys osculus | reverse complement strand
AATTTATAATTTGTTAATAACTGTTTTATTATTATTTTATGTTTTAAATTATTTAATACATTTTTAGATTATTTTATTATTTAACTTTAACAAAATATTATTATTTTGAAACGTCCACTTATTTTCAAATTTATTTATCTGTGGCTCCAGCTGTTTTCTCCATCACACGAGTGTGTGTGTGTGTGTGTGTGTGTGTGTGTACGCTCACACCGCTACCTCAAACACCAGCCGCTTCAGGAATGATAATGACAGAAACATTCCCACTGGAAAAACACACACTGATTCTTCTCTTCTTTACGCACGTCTGCGTCTCCTTCCAGTGTCCCAGCATGCACCTGTGCTGACCTGTCCCATGATACACCTCTGCATGCCGTTCCTGTGAGGACACGTCTGTGTTTGAAGGAGATTCACACACACACAGACACACACACTCTGGATCGCCTCAGAGATGCAGATCTTGTTGCATAAGCGTCTGGAAACTCATACTTCATTCTCACATTCAATATTAGTGTTTCAGTGACGCTTTACAATCACGTTCTGTTCGTTCATCATTAACTAACGATGAGCAATAATGTCTTAGTGTTTATTAATCTTTGTTAACGTTAGTTAATAAAAAACACAACTGTTCATTGTTGGTTCATGATTGTTCAAATGCATTAAATAATATTAACAGATGCAACCGATGTATTAGAAAATGATGAAATTAACATTAACTGAGATTAATAAATGCTGTAGAAGTTTTGTTTATTGCTTATTGGAACCTTATTTTAAAGTGTTTCCATTATTTTACAGTGTAGAATTATTTTATTATTTTATTTTAATAGATAATTAATGTTATTGGTAATTTCATTATTAATTAATTAAATTGTTAATATTTTACTATGTAAATACATTTAATTATCATTATGTATAATTATTTTGTTTTCATTTGAATAAATTATTATTATTTTACAATGTAGAATTATTTTATGTTTTCATTTTAGTAAATTATTTTACTGTGTAAAATTGGTCATTTAATTATTAACACATTAAATTATTATTTTACAATGTAGAATTATTTTATAACTTCATTTATATAAATTATTTTATTGTGTAAAATTGGTAATTTAATTATTAATAAATTATTATTTAATAATATGTAGAATTATTTAATAATTTCATTTGAATAAATTATTACTATTTTGCTGCATACATTTTATAATTGAATTAGTAACATATTAAATTATTATTGTATAATTTTAAATTAATAAATTATTATTATATGTGTAAAAAAAATTGGTGATTTTTACAGTGTATCATTATTTTAGCATTTCATTTTAATAATAATAATTGTTATTATTTTATGTACAATTATTTTTGTATTTAATTGTAGTAAATAATCATTATTTGTAACGACACCTGTCATTTTTTTAGTACAGTTCAGTTGAACTGATGATTTTTGGGGTGGCAAGTTTTAATATGTAATATATTTGAATGCCTGAACTAGCTGATCACCAAAGACAAAATTAATTATACATATAAATATAACAGTATGATGTTTTCTGAGTAAAGTGTAATTTATTCCTGTGATCAAAGCTGAATTTTCAGCATCATTACTCCAGTCTTCAGTGTCACATGATCCTTCAGAAATCACTCTAATATGAGGATCTGATGCTCAAGAAACATCTGATGTCGTCACACACACACAAACACACACCAGCTGTCCGCTGGCATCTGTACTCATTAACCATCTGATGTCCATGTAGGGTCATGTGACCGTCGTGAACACACAGGTTATTCAGGAATGTGTGTGTGAGGTTATTCATGTCACGACTCAGGCGTTAAGCGACTGTTCTGGGATGTGAAGGATCCACTCTGACCTCATTCATCAGCATATTTCTCAGACAGGTTTAAAATATACCCTGTAGAAACACGTGGATTATTCCTCACAGTGAAACAAACGTGTGTTTAAGCAAGATTTTCACCAAATTACGACTTCAACACAATATGAACCTTAAAGGTACACACATTTAACCCTCGAAATGCATTAAAAACTGGGTTACACTTTATTTGGTAACACTTTATTTTAAGGTGTCATTGTTACATTGTTATATATTTAAGTTCTGAGTAATATTAATAAACTAAATGTACTTACTGTAGGATTAGGGTTTGGTTGAGGGTTAGTTGCATGTAATTATGCATAATTTACTGTTATTACTATGGCAAGTGAATGTAACATATACTGTAAAATAGTGTTACCGTAACCTGTTGCATTCCCGGGTCCAAACGTGTGCTTATGAAACTGTCATAACTTAATATTTTTCAACTACAACCATATTGTATCAGATCAGCAACTTAATAAGTGAATGAACAGAAATGTTAGCATGTTTTTACCGTGCCATTACTTCATTTAGCCCCTTTTTGTTAATTCACAAATAGAAAAATTCTTTCAATTTTTACAAGAACTACAGCAAAATTTGTATATATATTTATATATTTATCAATGTTTATGGGAAATTTTTATTTGCATTAAAAGAAATTCAATATGACTGTGAAATGCAAATTAAAAAAAACATTCAGTGGATTTAATTAAACTCATGACTTAATTGAGTTTAAAACTCATGATTTAATTAAACTCATGACTGATTTTTATGAAAACTACACTTTCTTTTTCAGTATTAAATGTTTTTAAACAAAATATATAGACTTTACTTGCATAAACGTTGACTTTCAGATGATAAACAGCCTGAATTAATACATACTTGCAGAATATTTGATCCACGAACTTCTGATCTACAAACCAACATTAATGTTTCATTATTACGCACGTAATACGCATGTGCATGACGTCATCGTTTTCCCAGATCCGCATTTTTGTCATTTACATGGAGACCGTTTCCAAAAGTGTGTGATCATATGTGTGTGTGCTGTGTATAATTATTTTGCATATATAAATATACACACACATGCATGTGTGTATTTAAGAAATATGTGTTATTTATATATAAAATATTTATATATATTATAAATTATATATAAATATATATATACAGTATATACATGCAAATATGTCTTATATACACATGCGTGTGTGTGTATTTATATATACAAAATAATTATACACAGCACACACACATATATATATATATATATATATTATGTAAACACAAACTTTTATTTTGGATGCCATTAATCGTTGCACAGCACAAAAAAATAAATAATGTACAGACCAGAATGCATTTGGAGGGTTAAATTCTAAATTCAGTGATTATTTATTCACCAAAAGGTTTTTTTTTTTCCTGGAGAACAACATAAGTTATGAAGGATTTTCATGCATGTTTTTACTCACAACAACACGAGTGCGAGTAAACGATGAGCGAACTGTTGTTCTGGCGTGAACCGGCCCTTTAAGCAGAACATGATGTGCGTGATGACATCACCAGAATAACACACAGGAAGGAGGAAGCCGGTTGCCATGGCGACAGGCATGTGTTGTTGTTGTTGTTGTTGTTCTGCTGTTAATTTGTATGATGATGCCATTGTTGATGTCTGGCAGATTATGGTAATGTTAACATGAACTAACAACGAAAAATACTTCTGAAGCTTTTATTAACTTTAGTTGATGTTAATCTTATACATTTGTAGGAATAGATAGATTACAGATCATTGTGCTCATGTGTCTGATGTCACTAATTATTGTTATGTCGTGTTATTGTTTATTAAGGATGTTGACGTCCGATGTAATATTACACACAGAATAAATAAAGGATTGAAGGAAATTGCTGATTCTGAGGAAGATTTCCAGAGTTTAGCTTGAGAATTTTAGTTTTTAAATTTAGTTTAGTTTTCATTTGTCTAGTAATTGTTTGTGTTTGTTGAACGGTTTTACTTCAGTATAATTGAGAAATTAGTATAGTTTTTTGTTATTATAATTTATTTATTTATTTATTTTATATTTATTGCTTTCATTATAATTTTAGGTTTTGTAATGTTGTTGTGTGTTTTTGTCATTTTTACAAGTTTTTCTTTTCTTTTTAAAAAAAAAGGCTATATAATTTTTATTAAGTTTAAATTTTTTTTTTGGTTGTGGTAATTGTAGCACTTCAGCTGCCGGAATATCCAAAGTTTTAAAACATTTTTATTTAAATTAAATGAATGTACTATATTTTAGTTTGATAATGTTTTTTATTTAATATTTTGTAATTTTAGGGGGTTTATATTACGTCTGTAGTTTAAAGTATATTGATTAATTTTTTGAGTATAGAATTTTTTTTATGAAATTTCCAGCTTCAAACTAAAGTTGAAAATAGTATACAAAAAAGTTAAATTAATAAAGTTATTTTTAGTTTATTTATTTGTGTGTGCGCGTGTGCGTGTGCGTGTCTGTGTCTCTGTGTGTGTGTGTGTGTGTGTGTGTGTGTGTGTTTGTGCGTGTGTGTGTGTGTGTGCGTGTGTGTGTGTGTGTGTGGAGGTTACAGTAAGTGAGGGAATGTGCAGCACATGGAACTGATGAAGGAAACTCAGTGTCTGTGTGTTATTATCTGAAGAATATCAAGTATCTGAGGTATGTGATGTGATCCAGGTGTGTGTGTGTGTGTGTGTGTGTGTCATTAATCCCAGTTGTGTTGTAAATGATGGTTAAAACTAATCATTGAGGGTCAGTCTTTGTAGTGATGTTGACGTGTCACATGACCAACATGATGTCACATTGTCAACACAATGTCAGTATAATTAATAAATAATAAATGAATAGTCATTTATTTAAATATTTTAAAAAGTATTTAATGATTTAATTTTGAGTAATGTTGCCCTCCATATCGCTTTGTGTTTTAAATACTTTATTAAATATTATAATTTATTGAAAAATAATATTAACATTAAAATCAAAACAATGGCATTGCTTACATTTTTATGCAATACTTTATTTGTAATGCCTATCGTACAAAAATCATTAAGTGGAAGGGAACTTTCATTGGTTGGCATGTTATTGTATATGATTATTTTTGCAGTTTGTGTGTGTG